>WBZZ01002582.1:232500-277500 GCA_019918135.1 Paulinella micropora | reverse complement strand
ACTGCTCGACGTCAGCTCCCCGATATCAACGCATCGCTACTGCACCTCAATTGTCTCAGTCCCGCTTCCGCATCCCGATATCCGGCCCCTGCTGATCTCCGTCTACAATGCGCTACACATCGACATACTTCTTTTTCATCTTCCCCTGAGGTTTAAAGAAACACATCTTTCTCTTTTCTCCTTTTCCCTTTTCTGAGACAAGTCACTGACCAATCGTTAGTCACTCATTCTGTACACAACTCAACTCAACCGTTAGATCTGGGGGGGGGGGGCTATCAGACTGAGCACTTTAACGACCGGCCAAAACCACTACCGTTGACATTTTACTGTTTTTGAACGGCCTGTTAGATTTTCCTCTGCACGACGTTTCGACTTCACTAACTAGTTTTCGATTTCGTCCAGGAATGACTTCAAACGATTTAATCAAAATTTTACGACAATTACAATTTTCCCCCTCTTTATTGCCTTTTCCCCCGATTTCCCGAAAAACGCACGTTATGGTAAATTTGTAGACACGCAGTCAAGAAAACGGACAATAATATTTGCCGCACAATCTATGCATTTTACATCATGACTGGGCAAGACCCTTCCCAAATACAAAATTCAGACACTTGAACCTACAACTTGGACTTGAAGCCCTCCCTCAAGTGCTACACAAGCACCTTCAAGTGTCACACGAAACAAACTCACAATCTACGTTCAACGTGATCGTACTTTGCAACCAAAGTCTGCAAACAAGTAGAAATCTACGTAAATAAACGAAGTGACCTCTCAGCTACTGGTACTTCACCTACTCTCTGGAGTTAGGACTTATTGCAGCCATAGAGACTTTTAATAAGAGTTCGTTGTGTATTTATCGCTTGGGGTTGTATCCAAACTCACAATTTAGATAGAGAGGTGTTTTGGCCGGGCCCGCAGGCATGTGTATCTGAAGCAGTACGAGGGGGCGCCTACGCCAACCACCGCGCTGCCGACCCCGCCTCGCCGCGCTGTCGCGCTGCGAGGCGGGTCGGCAGCGCGGGGCTGGCGTAGGGCGCCCAGTTTACAGCACTTAATTTTAAAAAGCCCTGCGTCAGGAGTAAAAGGAATAGCACGAGAGCTAGCGCCGGGCGCCAAAGCCACCCAGGAGGGTGGGGCTAGCAGCCAACAGTCTTCCACCCGCCAGGCTACACTTCTTTTTTCGGCTGGCTAGCCAACTGGGACCGCACGCCCACCCCAGGATCTGGATCTTGGTTCGCCGAGTCGCGGGACGAGAGCTCGCAGGCCGGGTGGCACGGAAAGACCCCGTCGGCCGGGCTCGGGTGGCGTGGACTCCCCCCCTTTCCGGTCGGGTGGCATACGGTGCTTGGCTTTTCAGGCCGGGTGGCATACGGGGACCCGGCTTTTCCGGCCAGGTGGCAAACGGGGCCTGGCTTTTTCGGTCGGGTGGCATACGGGACCCGGCTTTTCCGGCCGGGTGGCTATGTTCGTTTGGCCGGATACCCCCGCTGCCTTTTTGTCTCCCTTCTCCCTTCTCCTCTCTCCCTTCTCCCTTCTCCCTTCTCCCTTCTCCCTTCTCCCTCCCCGTTGCCAAACATTGTGCAGCCCCCCCACCCGGCTTTTTACCCAACGCGAGTCGGGTGGGGGGGTGCCACCGGTGGTTTTTTTCCCCACCGCATGACCAGGCAAATTTTCGTACTCACTGGAAAAAATTAAATCCTGTGACCCAGAACTGTCCCGCTGGAGAGAATCGCACTTGTGGGTCCAGGCCGCCCTAAAGTGCCACCCCGGAGGGGTATAGTCCGGCACTACCGAGAACGGCCGGCCCATCCTAATAGACAGGAACAAACACCGCTATAAACGGACAAAAGAAATAAAAATAAATTTAGTTATTTGTTGTCGATAGGCAGGACGTGCTCCGATGCCAATACGTACCTAGGTGTGCACCCCGACCGGTCAGGTCAGGGCAAGTCTGGACCCACAAGTGCGATTCTTGCTACCAGAAGACTTATGGCCCACAGATTTTTTTTCTTGTAGGGTAGAAAAATTCGCCTGGTTTTGCGGCCTGTAAAGGAAAAGCAACCGGTGGCACCGGAGCCGTGTCGAGCACAAGAAACCGGGTGGGGGGGCTGCACAATGTTCGGCAACGGGGAGGGAGAAGGGAGAAGGGAAGGGAGAGGGGAGAGGGGGGAAGGGAGAAGGGAGGAAAAAAGGCAGCGGGGGTATCCGGCCAAACGAACATAGCCACCCGGCCAGATAATCAGGTCCTGCTGTGCCACCCGGCCAGCCAACCAGGTCCTGCTGTGCCACCCGGCCAGCCAACCAGGTCCTGCTGTGCCACCCGGCCAGAGAACCAGGTCCTGCTGTGCCACCCGGCCAGCCAACCCGGTGCTGCTGTGCCACCCGGCCAGCCAACCCGGTGCTGCTGTGCCACCCGGCCAGAGAACCAGGTCCTGCTGTGCCACCCGATCGGAAAGACCAAGCCGCTCGTGCCGCTTGACCTGACGAAAGCCTTCCTTCTAAACCTGTTAAGAGGTGCACGGTCCCCGTGCGGCTGTGACCGGGCTGAACTTGCTGCCAACCAGCAGAGGGGCATGCCAGCCAACACCTGGCGGATCCAAAAGTCCCCCCCACCTCACTGCCGACCCCTTTTTATCCGCCATCCCTGGTCCAGCCTCGAACCAACCCCTGCCCAAACGCCACCACCCAGCCTACTCCCTCCCCAGGCTTACCCGGGCGTCGTCATATTCGTCGCTGCGGCCACGTGGAGCGAAGAAAGAAAAAAGATGCTATTCCGTCCCCCAGACAAGGATTCCCTCCCTTGGGCCATAGCCAGCCCGACGCTACGGCGGTCGGCTGTGGCTATCTGGTGCGTGAAGCCAGCGCAGCCAAACGAGGCAGCCATTTTAATAGCCAGCCTACATTTGTTGGGCTATCAGTACAAGCTAGGAACTCTCTTTTTCTCTTATCAGAGGAAAATCTCCCTCTTTTGTTCTAGCGCTGCTGATTAGCTGCGAGGTGCAGCAGAGCTTCGAACGGACTCCGCCCCCCGGCCCCGCCGGCCCCATGGAAAAGGGTTTTCGTCGTAATACATCAGCAAGGCTCTGTAAACACTTCGTAAGCCGTGAGTAAACACTTCGCTCTCGCAGCAGCCTTCGTAAGCCTTCGCGGCCTTTAGCACCCGTTCCCCAAATTCTGTGTAAGCAGCACACGTTCGCAGGCCTTCACCTGCTCGCTTCAGTTCGTCCGCTTCGTTAACCAGCTCCTGGATCACCTCGAGTGCGGGGCGCCGGTGGTACGGACTCTGGTCGTTGGCCGGGACAACGAGGAGGGCGTTCTTTAGCGCCTCGTAATTTCTGTAGGCTTCGCGACCAGTCAGGTACCAAGGCAGCCGCAAGCCCCGGTTGAGTCCCACCGGGTGCCAGACCGGTCCTACACTCGGGGGCCCGGCCGGCAATTGTACATAGGCTCGGACGCCTAGCACAGTGCCGGGCCCGGGCCCAGGCCGTGACCATTGCATCCCCGCCGCCCAGGTAGCCCGTACCGTCCGGTCCACCAGCCGTGCATACAGCCGCGCGGCGTGGGCCACGTAACGGATCTCGAGTCCGTGCAAGGCTAGGGCTTCGAACTCCTGTTGGTTCCACGCAGTGAGCTCCGAACCGCTGGGCGCCGGCCAATCTGCCTGCACGACATGCACAAGCTGCTGCAGGCCGACCACGAGCCCACTCCAGTCGTATTTTTCGTACGCTATTCCAAAACGCGAGGTAATGATCTCGCTCCAGCACTCAGCCACGCGACCGCCCAGGCTGGCCAGGGCACGGACCAGGTGTGTGTAGCCATGCTCTATCTCGTCCAGGACCAAGGCCGGGCTGACGCTGTGCGAGGGGAGCGGCAGCCGTATTGTTCCGTCTGCTGCTGCTAAGTTCGGCAGTGCCGGGAGTACGTCCGAATTGTGGCTCCGCTCCTCTCTAGGCCCCACCCGTACAGTAACACGCGTACTGACCGGCTCGGCGGACGGGTGTTTGCTTTCTGGGGGAGCGGCTTTTTGCTCTCTGCATTTTCGGCAGGCAGTGTATTCGTAGGCCTTCAGCACTTTTCGACAGAGCTCTGTTTGGCGCACAAGGGGGACGACTCACCCCAGTCCCAAAAAACTGCTAGATCCCTCGCCAAGCCTGGTAACAGCGGTAATTGGTTGGCATGCACCTGAGCCGCACAACGAAGTTCATCCACCTTATCCACAAACTCGGCGAGTGCGTCCAGAGGCTTCCTGCCGTGGAAGGGACCTTTTGTGACAATGCGAGGCGGAGACAGGAAAGGGAATTCTTGGTACGGAAAGGATGTTTCTTGTTGTTTTATACGTGCCTCTTGTACTTCTGTCTCTGACCGGAGAGAGAGGCCGCCCTCCCCCGGGTACGGACGATGCCGTGGCGACGCGCCTGGTCCTACCCAGAAGGGCGACGTGGACGAGATCCTGAAGTCGTACTCTTGCCTGCCCCACTCTATCTTAGTCCCCTGGAGCACCTCCCGGCCAGGTATATCATGTACCAAGAATAACCCCATAAAGCCCAGCTGTTCGTACAGTCGTACCGTATGCTCGTAGACCGGTACTTCGAGGCCCAGCAGGCACAACGCTTCGTAGGCTCCCCAGTCCCAGTGCTGGGATGGTCCAGCCGGCAGCAAGGACACCTCCCCCGGTCCAGGCAGCCCCCGCGCCCGTTTGACCGTGTTCACAACCATGCGCAGCGCTGCCGTTTCGCTGTCTAGCAGCCGGTCTCGCTCGGGGTCTTCAAGCAGATGAGCGTTGGCGAGGTTTTGCATAGCAACCAGGCGTTCGCACCTGGTAAGCAGGGCTTGTAACGTGTTGGAGGAATAAGCAGCAACCTCTCTCCGGACCAGGTCCAGATAGCCAGGCGGAATGTAGTCAAACCTGACTTCTTGGCCAGGCACCGCCCCAGCCGGAGGGCGCAGGAGGCAGTGGGGGGGTAGATTGGCTAGCCAGCGCCGAGGGCAAGACCAAGAGCTGCTCTCTCGTCCTTCTTTCCCAAACCAAAAGGTCACGTTGCCTTCTTCTTCGGCGCGGCGCCTTTCTGCTTGACCGCCGGTACGCGGGCGCTTGGCTGGTTTTGTGCATTCCATCCTTTTTTTAACAGAGGGTTGGCGCAGAGTACACCCCCTCCAAGAAGCAGGGAGGAAGGGCGGGCCGGGGAGGGGGGCAGCCAGCGAGAGAGAAAAACCAGGGGGGGGAGAAGGTGGGGACCCCGCGGGCGCGTGGCGCGGCTGACCATCCACCCACTCCCTCTTCGCCACCCCTCCCCTCACGTGCAGCCGGCTCCGTCCTGGCACGCGGGAGGCCCCCCCCCCCCCCCCCCCCCCCCCCCCCCTCCCCCACACCCGCCTCCGCCCTAGCGCGAGCCAGTGGCCGCGCCAGGGGGGGGGAGCGGGGCCGCCGGCGCGGCCACTGGCGCGGGGGCGACGGTCTCCCGCTAGGTGCCAGCAGGCTAGTGGCAGCAGCCCCGCGTGGCGGGAGGAGAGCGAGCCTCCTCCGCCTGGTCAGCGCCCGCCACCTGGCGACCCCCCCCCCCCCCTCTCTCCCACCTCGCCGTGCCCCCCCCCCCCCCCCGGGGCCACCCCCCCTCCCCACCTCACTGTGCCCCCCTCCCCCGTGCCCTCCCCGCCCCCCGCACGCGCCCCTCGGGTGGAGGAGGCGGTCGTCGCGCGGGGGGACCTAAAGCCGCCCCCCCACCGTGGGCCCGAGTGCAACCGGCAGAAGCGAGTGCCTTGCCGTCTCACTTTACCTGCGGATGCTGTCGGGCCAGCCCAAGATCCCGCTGGCCTACACGGGGCCGGTCGGGACCCAGGCCACGCTGGACCTCTTGGCCGACCTGCGCTTGCTAGGCCAGGGCACGTGCGGCTCGGTGTTCAAGTGGGGGAAGCGCGCCCTGAAGCTAGTGAAGGATTGTTCCCGGGAAGAGGAAGCGGGCTACGCGCGGCTACAACAGCTCGGAGTGGGGCCGGCCGTGTATGAAATCCAGGTCCTGCACGGCCCCACCGCCCACAAGTGGCTGCGCCGGCGCGTGCCGCGGACGGGAGCCCTGGTCGCGGCCCTCGAGCGCCTGCTGGGCCTGCGCGGTTGTGATTGCCGCGAGAGCCAGCGCGCGGACGGCGAGCAGCGCGCCGTGACCCACTGCCTGGTCCTGGTGCACCTGGAGGCCTTCGACCTGGACCTCAGCAAGTACCCGCTGCCCGGCTCGGTGCCCCGCCTGGCCACTGACTTGGTGGAGCCCGTCGCCCGGCTGCTCAAGCAGGTGGTCGTGCAAGGGGGGTGTTTCCCCTTTGATGCCAAACACGCCAACGTGCTGCTGCAGCTCGGTGGGGGGAGGGGGGGCCACTGCGGCTGGCGCTGACGGACCTCGATGAGGCGACCATGTATTTCCTCCGTGACCCGGGCGAGGCGGCGTCGGACGCAGCCCTCTTGTACTTTCTCAGCGCCTGCCGCGGCGACGCCCCCCTGGCGCTGTGGCACCTGCCGGGCTGGCAGGGCGCGAAGGCCGCCGCGCGTTTCCACACGGCCTGGGACCTGCTGCAGTGTGCCATCCTGCCCCGCGGTGGCTGGCGTTATTGGACTCTGTACGCGGTGGACGCCCTAGTAGAGGACTGGGACGCGTACCTGTGTTTGCTGGCCAAGCACCTGCAACGCGCAGAGACACCGGGCCACGCGACCGTGGGCCGGCCGCTCACGGTCGCGTGGCTGCGGAACTGCCTGCGCAGCAACGGACTGCCCGAGCCGCGCACGGCAGCCTTCTGGCGCCCGCTCACCGCCGGCGGCAGCCCGGAGGCGGCGCTGGCGGACGGGCACCCGTGGTGGACATTTTTCTGTTTGCGGCCAAGCGCTGTTTGCAGCTGCTGCACCAACAGCGCCTGGATTGCTATGGCGCGATCCAGGAGATTGCTAGCCGGTGTTGCGGCGGGTGGCTGCGCATGTGCCTCGAGTTTTTGGGGCCGTTGGTGCAGGCCAGGTTCCGGGTGCCGGCACAGCGCGGCTCGGCCCGGGGGCCGGAAAGGAAGCGGGCGCGTTCGGCGGAAGGCCCCCCCGACCGCCCGGTCGAGGCCTGACCACCGTGCTGTCGCGGGGGGAGGGAGTGGGGGGAGGGGGGCCCCGGTACCCCCCCCCCCCGTGGACAATAAAAACCACTAGTCACTGACAAGCGTAGCCGCTCCGGTCCCGCCGGGCCCCGGGACTGGCCGCGGGCGGCCGGGCCGCGCAGTGCACGCGGCCGGTGCCCGCGGCCCGCGCGCTTTGCCCCCCCCCCTATGCACACGCGCCGGGGGGGGGGGAGGGACGCCCCCCCCCCGCCGCCGGCGCGGCGCGGCGCGCGCCCGGTCCTCACCGCGCGTCCGTGCGCGCGCGGGGGGGGGGGGGAGGAAGAGCACGTGCCCCCCCCGCCCAGACAGACAGCGTGGCACGCTCACAAAACCTAGTCGCGGCGGAATTCGACCGACAGCCTAGATGCAGCCGCTACCACCACCGCCCCCGCCCCCGGACGACGCGGAGGCGGGTCCGCCGCCGGACCAGGCTCCCGGGGGCCTGCTGGGCACCCACTGCACCGCTGGTCCAAGCGCTGGACGTGGCTCGTGAGCGCCTGCACCAGGCCCAGCAGTCCCGGGGTCTGTCCACGGCCGCTACGGCCTCCCGGCCGCTTGCGACCCACCCTGCTCGGTCGGCGTGCCCCACCTCGCCGTGCCCCCGGAGATCCGCCGGCTGCTCCTGTCCTCGCTGGCGCACCGGTACGTGTTCGCGGCCGGGACGTGGGGAGCGACCGTGGGTTTGCGTGGCGTCTGCGAGGCCGACACGCGGGAGGACTGCGCGTGCTGGTCCTGCCGCCTGCGGGGGCTGCACCAGTGCGAGCCGCGGCAGTGGCGCTGCCACTGCTGGGGCTGCACCATTGCGCACCGCTTCTCGGAGCGACGGCTCGTGCTGTACTGGGCGGCCGACCGGGACGAGGAAAGGGCGGCGCTGCTCCGGCTCGGGGTACGCGTCATGGCCCGGCTAGACCTCGGGGTCCAGGCGCCCGCTACGCTCTGGGAGGCAGCGCGCCTGGAGGAGCTGTGCCGGCGCCCCGCGTGGCGAGCCCGCCTGGCACCACTCTGCGAGGCGCTAGGGTGCCACGGGCGCTGGCGGCGGGCCGGGGGAGGGGGCGGGGCGGCGCCAGAGGCACTGGAGCCAGAGCCAGAGCCGGAGCCAGAGCCGGGGGCGAGGCGCCTGTTGGCCATCGTGTCGGAACCCCTGGCCTCCAGTTGCCGGTGCCGGCTGTGCGGCGTGTACAACAACCTGGGCAAATTCGGTTTCCGGGAGCAGGCTAGGGTGTGGGCCGAGCACGGGCTCGCGCCGCTGGACCCCCTGATGGGCAAGCCCGCCGGTGGCACGGGGGGGCAGAACCGCTGGGCCATGCGCCGGCAGACCAGCCTGCAGCGGGTCGTGTCCTGCAGCCAAAACTGGTGGCTCTGGTACGACGCGCGGGGGAAGTGCTCTTCCACCCCCGCCGGGATGTGTACTACGACTTTGCGCAGACCCTGCGCGCGCTCACCAACCTCGGGCACCTGGTCCAGTATGCGGAGGAGCGGCCCGGAGGGGAGGACAACGTGCTGCTGTACTCGTGTGACAACGGCCGACAGGAGCTGTGTGTGCTGCTAGCGTACGTGCCGAGTAGCACGGAGCTCCGGGCCGAGTGCCGGAAGCGACAACGCAACGGCGTCTTCCTCTCGACCAGCGCGCTCTACTTCCATCCCCCGGCTACGTTGCAGTGGCTAGCCAGGGCACGGGCCGGGGCGGGGCGCTCGGACCCGCACGTACGGTATGTGGTCGCCATGTTCCACGCGGCCAGGGAGCTGGCCGGCGAGCCCGACGGGGCCGACGGGGCCGACGGGTGGCAGCCTTACCAGCCCGTACTCTTGTATTTTACGCAGTGTGGCCGTTAGTGGGCCGGACGGCAGGGAGTTTTCAGCCTAGCACTGGCGTGCCCAGGCGGCGGCTGTCAGTAAAAGAAAACCTACTCTGGCACGAGACGGACGACGAGGCTCTAGCGGGGTCGGCCGGCAGAGGAAGGAAGGTCGGGGACGACGGGGCCGCTGGCGCCGCTGGCGCGGGTGGGCGTCAGGCACTCTCTGCCGGTCGGGGTGGCAGGAAAGGCCCGTCTTTTTTGGTCGGGTGGCACGAGTGGCCAGTCTTTTCTGGCCGGGTGGCAGAAAAAGGCCAGTCTTTTCCGGCCGGCTGGCACGAGTGGCCAGTCTTTTCTGGCCGGGTGGCACGAGTGGCCAGACTTTTCTGGCCGGGTGGCACGAGTGGCCAGACTTTCCTGGCCGGGTGGCACGAGTGGCCAGACTTTCTGGTCGGGTAGATATACTCGTTTGGCCGGATATGGGCGCTGCCTTTTTGTTCTCCCCTCTCCCTTCTCCCCTCTCCCTTCTCCCTTCTCCTCTCTCCCTCCCCGCGCCCGAACATTGTGCAGCCCCCCCCCCAGACTTTCGTCTAGTATGGCGGTCGGGTGGGGGGTGCCACCGGCTGCTTCTTTGTCCCCACCGCAAAACCGGGAGAATTTCCTCTACATACGAAGAAAAATAATTGTACTACCCTAAGTGCCCTCAGAGCGAGAATCGCACTTGTGGGCCAGAGCCGGGCCGCGTCTCACTTAATGGCAACAGGCTTACGCGCAGGTACGAATTGGCATCCAGACCGATCCTACCTATGGAAATGAAAAAAAGAAATAATTCCATATTCTCTTTCTTTTACCCGTAAAAAGCGGTGGGTTTTTTGGTAATGGGAAAAAGGGCCGGCCGTTCCGGTAGTACCCGTATATATCAGGGAATATCCGTCGCGGGTGGCACCCCCGGGCGGCCTCGAACCACAAGTGCGATTCTCGTTCTGAGGGCACTTAGGGCATTATTTTCATTTAGTAAAAGGTTTGCCTGGTTTTACGGCGGGGACAAAGAAGCAGCCGGTGGCACCCCTACCCGATCGCCATACTGGACGAAAGTCTTGGGGGGGGGCTGCACAATGTTCGGGCGCGGGGAGGGAGAGAGGAGAAGGGAGAAGGGAGAGGGGAGAAGGGAGAAGGGAGAGGGGAGAACAAAAAGGCAGCGCCCATATCCGGCCAAACAAGTATATCTACCCGACCGGAAAGTCTGGCCACTCGTGCCACCCGGCAGGAAAAGTCTGGCCACTCGTGCCACCCGGCCAGAAAGTCTGGCCACTCGTGCCACCCGGCAGGAAAAGTCTGGCCACTCGTGCCACCCGGCAGGAAAAGTCTGGCCACTCGTGCCACCCGGCAGGAAAAGACTGGCCACTCGTGCCACCCGGCCGGCAGAGCCCGGCCTTTCCTGCCACCCGACCGGCAGAGAGTGCATGGTCCTGCCGCCCGACCGGCCGGCAGGAGGTCAGGGGGCGCTGGCCCCTCCTTGGGTGGGCGTAGGTCCGAGCCCGAGGTTGGTGGAGGCCAGCCGCTGGGCCCGGCGCTCGTCGTCAGCGGCGCCGACACTCCCCTGGTGACCGGGCGCCGGAGAGAAGGCAGGGACAGCTGGCGGGTGTAGGGGGCCGGGGGCGCTAGAGCCGGTGGCGCTAGAGCCGGTGGCGACAGCGTGTCGTGCTCCGAGCAGAGGGAGGCCGGCGCCTCAGGCCAGCGCTCGTGGCCCGGGCAGGCGCCGGTGAGGAGGGCCCAGCACCGCCGGCGGTGCTCGTGCCAGTGCAGGGCCTGGTGCAAGTAACCACAGTACAGCTGGCAACCGCACGAGCCGCACTCGTACAGCGCACGGGGCGCCGCGCGCTGACAGCGCGGGTAGCCACAGCGCAGCTGCACCCAAGCGGCGGGGGCCGCAGCGCAGCCACCGTGCTGGCCGACACACTCTGCTCCTTGCAGGGCCAGCGCCCGGGGCTGGCAACCCGCCGTCTGGTGGCTGGCCGCGCACCGGAGAAAATGTGCCTCGCTGCAGTAAGCCTGCAGCAGACAGCGCGCGCAGGCGAAACGCGCCGGACGCCCGCAGCCTGACGCCGCGCACGGCAGGTACCGCGCCCGCGTAGGCAAGCGGAGTTGCACCGTGTACGACAGAGCCGGCCCGCCTTCGAGGTCAGGGCCGCCCAGGAGCACTTGCCAGGCCCACCGCCACAGCTCACAGCCGCGGCCGGGCCCCCCGCCAGAGCGCGTGTGCCGCGGGGGGGGGGGGGAGGGGGGTGTCCCCCCCCAGCCTCCTTCTCCCTCCGGCCACCACGCGTGGGGGAGTGCCGGCCGGCCGCGACGAAGAGACAATCAGACATGTCCCGGCCGCCGGCAGCGGCCGAGAGCCAGCCTCCCCCGCCGGGCGGCCCGGCCCCGCCCGGCGCCCCGGCGGAAGCGGAAGCGGGTGTGTCGTGGTGGGTCCCGGCCCCGCGCCAGCCCGCCCCCGGCCGCCTGCTCTGGCTGGTGCCGCGGCGGGGCCGCCGGGCGGCGGAGGGGCGAGTCGTGCTGTCGCTGACCGGGCCCGGCCAAGACCAGCGGGCCTGGCTCAGCGACGTGGCGGACCCCGTGCACCAGGGCCTGGTGAGCTTTTCGCTGCACCCCGCCTGCTTCGTCCGGGGGCGCTCCGCCGGCGTCTGGCTGTACGATTACGACCGGGGCGAGGTGCTGCCCCTGGTCGACGAGGCCAAGCTGTGGCAGAAGCTGCCGCCCTCCGTCGTGCCGCGCACCGCCCGCAAGCGGGCGCGCGCGCTGCGCCGCCTGGGCCACGCCGCCTCCGCGCCCAAGGCGGCGCCGGCGCTCGCGCGGGCGCTGGCAGCCTGGCCTGGCTGGTGGGCGCTGCGCTTTTTGCTGGAGGACGGCCGCTGGGCCCCCTTCCTGTTCTTATTCGGGCCCCGCGCCGAGTGGCTGTGGCGCAGCCGGCGGCGTGCCAGGCGCCGCTGGCTCGCTGCGTTGCTGGACTCGCCGCCGGGGGGCACGGACCCGCGCTACTTCTTCGACGGGGACCTGCTGCCGGGCGCACTAGACGGCCCGGCGCTGACCCCGGCCCACTTCCAGCGCCTGGGCCGGCTGCTCCGGGCCCGCCTGGCGGCGGGGCTCGGGCCCGCGGGCCGGCGCCTCGTGCTCGTCCATTACTGGCTGCGCCTGACCCTCGCCGTGCGCAAGAGCTCGTGCTTCCAACTCACGGCCTGCCCACCCTCTGCCCAGGCGCTGGTGGGCGAGCTGCTGCCGAACCTCGACCGCCGCTCGGAACACTGCCGCCACCTCTTCCCCGGCTTCTCCGACCTGCTGCGGCAGTTGTTACTGCCGGATGGCTCGCTGTGGTGCGAGGACTGGTGCGAGCCCGCCGGCGAGCACGCGTACGCGCTCAAGCCGCACGTCACGCCGGCCGTGCTGGAGCCCGTGCTCAGTGACCTCTGGGGGCTCGGCGCGGGGGGCTCCGTGGGCGGCTGCGCCCGCTGCGCCGGCGCCGAGCCACCCCCGCCCAAGCGCCGCCGCCGCCGCGCGGGTGGCTCGGCGCCCACGGAGCCCGCGTGGCTGCACCCCCGCCCCGGCCTCTGGGTGCCCCAGGACCTGTGGCGCCAGGAGCAGGCCCTCGCGGGCCGCCTGCGGGACCTGGCCACGTCGGGCTGCGGCCACCTGCTGGCCAGGCTCCGGGCCCGCGGGCCGGGGGCTGACGCCTTCGTGCCCAGCGAGGAACAGCGCCGCGCCGCCGAGGTGTGCCTGCGCTCGCGCCTCGGCGTCCTCGTCGGGGCCGCCGGCACGGGCAAGACCTCGCTGGCGGGCTGGCTCCGCTGCCTGGGCGTGCCGCTCTTGTTCGTGGCCGTGACGTGCCAGGCCGTCGCCGCCGCCCGGCGGGCCTGGGCCGGGGCCCCCGGGCGGCCGCCCGCCGGGGACCCCGCCGGGACCCCGCCGAGCCCGGCCCGGCCGGGGACGCGGCCGGGGAGCCCGCCTGCCGCCAGTGCCGCGGCCCCCCGCCGCCGGCCGAGGGCTGGGGCTCGTACGTCACGGCCGGCTTCTACACGTCCGCCCTGCTAGAGGCGTACGCGGCGCTGCCGCCGAGGCCCGCCTGGCCGACGCCCGCCCTCGTGGTAGTCGACGAGCTGTCCTTGTTCAGTCCGGCGGCCCTGCTCCGCCTCTTGGACGTGCTGGCAGGGCTTGCCCCCTCGGTGGCGGGCCTGCTCCTGCTCGGGGACAGCGCGCAGCTGCCGTCCATGGGGCAGGGCTGCGTGCTGGCGCTGGCCCAACGCCTGTTCCCCGCCTGCTGCGCGTGCCTGGACACCGTCAGGCGCGGCCAGGCCGGCGCCGGCGGCCTCACGCAGGTGCAGCGCCTGGCGCGGACGCTGCGCCCGGGGGCCGACCCCCGCAGCGTCGCGGAAGTGCGCGCCTGGCCCGACGCGGTCCTGGCCCGCTACTTCCGCCTGCACGTAGGCCCCGACGAGCTGCGCGAGTTAGCCCTCGGCTGGTTCCGGCAGTACGAGCCCCCCGGGGGGGTGACCCGCGGGGCCGTGCGCGGGGGGCTGCCCCGCGAGGCGGGTCCTGGCGCAGGCGGCGCGCATCTTCGTCGAGCCGGGGGATCTGTGGGCCGAGAACGCCCCGCCGGCCGCCGCGCCGGCCAGGCTCGTCCGGGTGCCGCCGGACCAGGGGCCCTGGGCCCGGTTCGAGGAAGTGCGGGCGGTGGGCTACCTGCTCGACATCTCGGACGTGTGGTTGCAATGTTCGCGGGACGCCAAGAACGTGGCGGTGCGGTGCTTTCCCGGCGGCAGCGCGCTGCCGGACACCCGCACCCCCCTGCCGGCGCAGGTCGGCCGGCGCTCCTGTCCCCTGGCCTTCCGGCGCTTCCTCGTCTGGACGGGCGCGGTAGGGGGCCGCGCGGGCCTAGTGGAGTTCTACAGCCAGGACCAGCACGGCCGGGAAGCGCTGGAGCTGGGATACGCCCTCACCGACGTGTGCGTCCAAGGGGGGGAGCTCCGGCACCTGCACCTGGTCCTGTCGCCGCACGATTCGCCGCGCCACTACTTTCTGCGCCAGATCGCCTACACCGCCCTGACCCGAGCCACCCGCACGGCCAGCATCGTGCTGCCGCTGGCGGGCGGACGGGGCCGGCTGACGCCCCGCGAGTATTGGGAAAAGGTCAGGCGCGCCGACGTCCGGGTGCTCACGGCCACGGTGGAGGGGGCGCCCCCCTCGCTCCCCGCCGCCGCCGAGCGGGAGGCCGGGCCGGAGGCCCCGGGGGACGAGGCTTCCACTCCGCGCTAGTTCACCCCGCGGCTCGCAGCCCCCCGGCCCGCCTCCTCCCCTGCCGGCCGGCTACGAGCGGGGGAGCCGTTGGGCGGGACGGGGGTGCGCCCCCCCTCCCTATCGCGAGCCCAGCGGCACGGGCGCAGTCCCAAAAGGAGCTGGTTACTCTAGTTAGTGGTGCGTTGGCCCGCTGTTAGCAGGTGTACAAGGCACCAGCACGCTCTTCAGAGGGCGGCCAGCAGTAAAGCAGAATTGCGATTCAGGACGGCAAAAGTCAAGAAAAATGAGGTCGCCGGCAACAGAACCGGCTACAGCTCAAGAAAGGGCAGGCCCCACGTGTTAGGAGGCTTTTTAATGTTTCGTCATCCGGAGTCCCGCCCGTTCTTCTACCCACAGTCGGTGACGTAGAAGATGAACCCCCCGGTGTTCACCGTGGTGGGCCTCTTAGCAGGGGCGTGCCGGCACAGCCGCTTTTACCTCAGGTATAGATACTGCAGCTGGGGCAGCGAGTCCAAGGGCTGCAGATCCTCGCGCCTCAGCTGTGTGCAGGAGGTCAAGTCCAGGTACTTCAGGTGCGGCAGCCCTGCCAAGTGCCGCAGCCCCACACTCGTCAGCCCTGTGCAGTGTGTCAAGTTCAGGCGCTCTAGGTGCCGCAGCTTCGCGACGCCCTGCATCCCCGCGTCAGTCAATTTCAGACAATAGTCCAGTTCCAGTTGCCGCAGCTGGGGCAACCCCGCCAAGTAGTCCAACCCCGTGCCTTCTAGCTGTGTCCACCCCAAACCCAGGAACTGCAGGTGCTGCAACCCTGCCAGGTGCGCTAGCCCCGCGTCCGTCACCGCCGTGCAAAAGCCCAGGTGTAGGTGCTGCAGCTGCTTTAGCTCGGCCAAGGGCTCCAGCACCGCGTCGTCAGTCACAAACGCGGCGGTCAGGTCTAGGCGCTGCAGCTGGTGCAGGGTCTTCAAGTGCTGCGTCCACCTGCCTGTCAATTGTGTACAGCCATTCAGGCTGAGGTACCGCAGGTGCTTCAGCTTCTCTAGGCAGTCCATTCCCGCGTCCGTCAGTCCTTGGCAAGAGCTTAGGTCTAAGTGCCACAGCTGCCGCAACGCCGCCAAGTGCTGCAGCCCCGTGCCGTTCAGCTGTTCGCATTCCGCGAATTCGAGGTGCCGCAAGTGTGCCAGCCCGGCCAGGGGTGCCAGCCCCTCGTCGGTCAGCTTCGGGCATTCGCGCAAGCCTAGGTGCTGTAGCTGGCCCAAGTTCCTTAGGCACTCCAGCCCCCCATCCGTTATCTCCTCACAGTAGCTCAAATCTAGGTACTGAAGCCGCTGCAACTTTGCCAGGCGCGCAAGACCTGTGCCCGTCAGCCTCGGACAACTGTCTAGCTGTAGGTGCTGCAGCTGGAGTAGCCCCTCCAAGTGCCCCAGTCCCTCGTCCGTTATCTCCGGGCAGTCGCTCAGGTTTAGGTACTAAAGCCGGTGCAGGCTCCTCAGGTGCCTCAAGCCTTCGCCCTTTATCTCCGGGCAGTCCTTCAAGTCTAGGTGTTGCAGGTCCTGCAGCCCCGCCAGGTGCACCAAGCCTGTGCCCGTTAGTCGAGCACAAGAGCTTAGGTCTAAGTGCCGCAGCTGGTGTAGTGTCTGTAAGCGCTCCAGTCCAGCGTCCGTTATTGCTTCGCAGAGCCTCAAGCCTAGGTGCCGCAGGCCCTGCAGCCCCGCCAGGTGCACTAAGCCCGCGTTCGTCAGCCCCGGACAAGAACTGAGGTCTAGGTGCCGCAGGCCCTGCAGCCCCGCCAGGTGCACTAAGCCCGCGCCCGTCAGCCCCGGACAAGAGCTGAGGTCTAGGTGCCGCAGGCCCTGCAGCCCCGCCAGGTGCTCCAGGCCCGCGTCCGTCAAGCGTCCGCAGCCGCTCAGGCTCAGGTGCCGCAGCAGGCGCAAGCCCCGCAGGCGCACTAGCACAGCGCCCGCCAGCCCGGGGCAGCGGGTCAATTCCAAGTGCCGCAGCTGGCCCAAGCTAGCCAGGGGCGCCAGCTCACTGGCCCCGAGCTCGCCCGACAGTGCGGCCAGCCTCAGGCTGCGCAGGCTCCCGCGCCAGCCCTCCAGGCCTGGCAGGTATTCGCTGCCCAGGCGGGGACAGGAGGCTACGTCCAGGTGCGACAGCCGGGGGAGGCAGGGGGGCAAGCCCTGTAGGCACTGCAGGGCGGCAGCGGCCGTTACCCGCCAGCCCATTCTCACTACCAGCGCCTCGATCGACACCCGCGAGCCGAGCCACGACAGCTGTGCCAGGATCTGCTCGTGTAGCCACACCTCTAACCGCGGCACACGGGGCCGGGCCCCGGCCCGGTGCCAGGCGTGCCCCCACAGCTGTATCAGGCGTCTGTGCTCGGGCCGGGCCAGGTCCAGCTCTCGGCTTCCGGTCGCTGGCCAGGCCGCGGGTGCGGACGGCCACCCGTAGTGCTCCGGCGAGGCGCAGGCTAGCGCGGCCAAATCCGCCCAGTCCAACCAGCGTAACATCCGCAAGTAAACGTCGCTGGACTGCATGCCGCCGACCAGGGGGGGGAAGAGAGAAGCAGGAGAGCGCGGGCGCCCCAGAATACCTTTAGAGCCAGGGGCGGCCGCCGCCCCCGGCGCCCCGCGTACGACGGGCAGGACGGCAGGCGGTGTGGCGCGGGAGGGGAGGGGGGGGGGGGGGAGAGAGCGGGCGGGGGGGGGGGGGGGGGGGGCGGGAGGGGGGAGGGGCGGTGGGAGGGGTAGGGGCACCCCCCCCCCCCCCCCCCCCCCCGCGGCGACCGTCCGGTGCCTGCCCGACGACGTCCGTTGCCTGCCCGCGGTCCAACGCCCCCGCCGCCCGCCCCGCCGTCCGCCCCCCCCCCCCCCCCCCCCCCCCCCCCCCATCGTCAGGCGGTCGCTCAACCGACCAGCCCCCACAAAACCAGTCCCGGCGTCGGTGGTGTGTCTAATGTCGAGCCAGGCCCGTGGCACTGACCAGGCGCCAGAAGAAGCCAGCGCGCCGGTGCTGGCAGCCCAGGTCAGAACTCCCTCTCCCTAACCAGAACCAGCGGCGCCGGGCCGGCGGAGAGCACTGGCTGGTCACGTGCTGGGTGACAGGACCAAGGCTGCGCGGACGTGGCCCCGCCCTCGACGCTGCCCTCCCCAGCCCCGCCGGCTGGACCGACGAGCCCCGGGGAGGCCGCCGAGGCTCCGACGCGGGTCCAGGACCTAGAGGAACAGAGCGCGTGCTGCACGACGGCCGCGGCAAGCAGTGTTGTCTGGGACCGGGTGCGCCAGGAGGTGATCAGCGAGGCTGAGGCCAGGCTCAAGGCGTTCCTGCGGAGGGACGGACCGGTCGAGGGCCTGGACTGGACCGTCGTGCAACAAGAAGTGCTGGCTGCGGGGATCAAAGGACGTCCACCAGGAGGAGGAGGGGACGGACACTGACCCAAACGCGGGCAACGTTGAGATTGTCCATGAGCGATGGAAGGAAGGCGATGCGATAGCAACCATCGCATGGGTGAAAGATGCTTTCTATCTGATGAGACCAGCGGAACAACATGTCGCTGATGACACTCAGATAACTAAACATTCGACAATCTTGGGGGTATCCCTTTTTCCGAAATTTTCCATGAAGTATATGGACTTTTTTGAAAACGTGTGGAAATGAAAGGAAATCAATTCACTGATTGCAGAACATATAAAAATAATATTAAAACATGTTTTTATTAATTGTAATACACTTTAACTTCATCTTTAGAGGTGGGCAGGAACCGGTCCGACACTGTAATCTTTCTCCTTTTTCATAGTCCCGGCTACTATGAATCTATGATGATAACAATGCCCAACATGCAGAATTTGCTTTTAATTTTGTTTATCTTTGTTTACATTAAGCATTTTACTTTATTATGATAATAAACATTGCTTTTACCTACAATAAATTCCCCCCCGGGGGGGGGGGGAGGGGGGAACGGGGGAGGAAGAGAAGTGCGATGTCGCCACGCAAAATACATAGATTCTACAACAAAATTTCTTTAATTACTAAAAAAAATAATAAATCTAACTCCGTAATATCATACTAACTAAATTAGAAGTTTGTTTAACTCTTGCACGCGACAAACGTTCTTAATCCCGCTTTCGACCATAACAAACCTGCCAGTGCAAAAAATTACGATTAATACTACACTACTACAAAGAAAAAAAACACAAAACAAATTCAAACATCTTTCAGATGAAGGAGAAAAGTGAAAGCTATGCAAACTACCTGGTGCGTGCATTTGAAGTTAGCGCCGAGTCAGCGCAAGCGATGCTAAAACAAACTCCCATGCGTTAGGTGAGCTGGGAGCGGTGAGACCGGTGCCGCGTTGGGGGGTGGAAGGTGAGTTACCAGCAGACAGAGCGCCAGCTGCCATCCGCGCGATGAGATCCTCCAGCAAGCTTTCTCTCTCGCTCTTACTATTTTTGTTGTTGTTGTTGTTGTTGTTGTTGCTGTTGTTGTTGCTGTTGTTGTTGTTGTTATCATTATCATCATAGTTTTTCTTGTTCTTGTTATTCTTCTTCTTCTCCACTCTCTCGTTCTCTTCTTCTGAGCTTTCCTCCTCCTCCTCCTCCTTCTCCTTCTTCGAATTCTTCCTCTTTCTTCTCTCCTCTTCCCGTTGTCGCTTCTCTTGCGCCTCTTTTTCCTTCCGATCTTGCGCTTCTTTTTTCTTCCTTTCCTCCTCTCTCAACTTTCTTTCTTCTGCTAGCATTTCCTTAATGGATGCGGCTTGTTCTGACATTGCCTTGTTCACAAGATCCTGAACGACTTCTTTCGACACGCCGGCGGACGAACTACCCTGAATACAATACCGGTCGCCGTTGTTTTGAAAGAAGTCGTTCGTTTCTTGCGAACAAGGCAGTGGCAGAACAAACCAACAGCAACGACAACAACAACAACAAAGAATAATAATAATAATAATAATAATAGTGTATCTCCTGCCAATTGCTGAGCCAAAAGGCCATGTGCATCCAGTCCTCCATTCCATAAGGAAAGTCTCCACACCAATCGGTGGAATAAAGGAAGTGACGGCATAGAACATTACTCTAGGAGCTTTATACCAATCAGCCCATGGAAAGGGACCGATGGCCTATGTACTCCCTAAATAATAATAATAATAATAATTATAATAGTGTATCTCCTGCCAATTGCTGAGCCAAAAGGCCATGTGCATCCAGTCCTCCATTCCATAAGGAAAGTCTCCACACCAATCGGTGGAATAAAGGAAGTGACGGCATAGAACATTACTCTAGGAGCTTTATACCAATCAGCCCATGGAAAGGACCGATGGCCTATGTACTCCCTAATAATAATAATAATAATAATAATAATAATAATAATAATAATAATAATAATAATAGTGTATCTCCTGCCAATTGCTGAGCCAAAGGCCATGTGCATCCAGTCCTCCATTCCATAAGGAAAGTCTCCACACCAATCGGTGGAATAAAGGAAGTGACGGCATAGAACATTACTCTAGGAGCTTTATACCAATCAGCCCATGGAAAGGACCGATGGCCTATGTACTCCCTAATAATAATAATAATAATAATAATAATAATAATAATAATAATAATAATAATAGTGTATCTCCTGCCAATTGCTGAGCCAAAAGGCCATGTGCATCCAGTCCTCCATTCCATAAGGAAAGTCTCCACACCAATCGGTGGAATAAAGGAAGTGACGGCATAGAACATTACTCTAGGAGCTTTATACCAATCAGCCCATGGAAAGGACCGATGGCCTATGTACTCCCTAATAATAATAATAATAATAATAATAATAATAATAATAATAATAATAAAGTTTGAAAAAAAAATGTCAGCGCTTCCCGTTAGAGAGATTATACTCGGAAAAAAAAAGACAGGGAAAGGCTCACTGATAGAATGCCACACACACTAGCTAGCCATACTAAAGCTAGTAGCTATACTCCCCTCTCTAAACTATATGCTGCGGCGCCCAAAGAGACCTTTTGCCCCCCCCCCCCGGGGCCCCCCCCCCCCTCACAGAAAAAAAGAAAAAGAAGAAGAAGGAGTAGGAAAGATTATACCTCCAACGACATGTCCACTTCATCAGCGTCGACCGCGGGCTTTTTGGACTTCGGCTTGCCTAGTCACGTCAGAAATTAGAAACACTGAAAAAAAAGCACAAAAAAAAAGATGAAATTTGCTAGTAAAGCTTAGGCATAGGAGGCTCAGGGGTCTCTTCTTCTTCAGGGACGTCTGGAACGTCTGGAACATCGTCGACGTCGATGGATTCTGCACAAAGAACCAAACAATATTACATACATCCTTCATTTTTCATATTACATACAATGTTGCTACCGAATCTCAGTTTTTTTGGCCTGCCCGAAGAGCGAGGCTCAGTCGGGCCCTTTTTTTGATTCTTCTTCTAACGTTTCAGGCGAGCATGCAGTAAATATGCAAAATAAAGAAAAAGAAGATGCCAAAAAAAACAAAAACAAAAACAAAAACAAAAACAAAAACAAAAAAAAAAAAGATGGAGCTGGTGGAGAAGAAGAATAATAACATGTATTTGAAGAAGAAAAAGAAAAATGGAAGAAGAAGAGGAAGAAGAAGAAGAAGAAGAAGAAATGACCTTGTTTGCTTCGTACAGAAGCAAAAGCTCCCGCTTCCGCCAGTTGCAAATCATAGGCGGGTTCGTGGGGTTACCGACGTAGAGGAGCCACGCGGGCTTCACCTGCTTCTCGAAGTCCATCGGCGACGGATCAAGCATGCAAGAGTGTTTAAGGTTAAAACCAAAAAAACCCATGAGCTGATATTGGATTTCGTCAGCCTTGCCATCGCCGTCAGTGTCGACCTCGCGCGCAGCAAAAATGAAGCGCTTCGATCCTGCAACATCCAAGTATAAAAAATATGTGCAGCTTGTGAATTTTGAAAAACATACAGTACCTCGATTGATTTGCGCAGGAGTCTTCTTGCGCCAACCAATGGGAAAGACAATGAAGAGCCTGCAAATAAAAAATAAACAATCAGTTTATTAAAATCTTTCATACTTATAGGGAAAAAGACCCGGGAGCACAAGGTGAAGTTTCACCCTCACATGTCTCCACTTGCGTGGACGCCTTCAGTTCGAAATTGTTGTACTTTGTAAGTGCAACGTCGAGCGCGAGCGCCCCCTCCCGATGTTTGTTGTCCTCGGATGTGAACTTAAAGAGCAAGCTAATTAAAGCAGCAGCAAAAGAGGAATAATAATAATAATAATAAAAAGAGAGTTTAAATTAAAAAAAAATGGCAGCGCTTCCCGTTAGAAGAAATATACTCGAAAAAAAAAACAGGGAAAGGCTCACTGATAGAAGGCCACACACACTAGCTAACTATACTAAAGCTAAGTATCTATACTCCCCTCTCTAAACTATGCTATCGAATAATAATAATAACAATATAATAATAATAATAATAGTGCTTCTCTGTCAATGGCTGATGCATTTCTGCACATGCGCCTCCATCGTCTCACCCGTGAGGGGAGTACGAAGAATTGACGATAAGCTCTAATGACACCCCCGCAAGGGCAGTTCCAACACTTCCAGACGGGCCGGAATGTTCAATGAAAATACTGGTCCAGAAATAGACCGGTATGTTCAATGAAAATACTGGTGGCACCGACGGGAATCGAAATGGCGACAGGGCCCAGATGGTAGAACTTGACCACTGGGCTATCACGGTGTCCAAATAATAATAGTAATAATAATAATAATAGTGCTTCTCTGTCAATGGCTGATGCATTTCTGCACATGCGCCTCCATCGTCTCACCCGTGAGGGGAGTACGAAGAATTGACTATAAGCTCTAATGACACCCCCGCAAGGGCAGTTCCAACACTTCCAGACGGGCCGGTATGTTCAATGAAAATACTGGTCCAGACGGATCGTTACGTTCAATGAAAATACTGGTGGCACCGACGGGAATCGAACTGGCGACAGGGCCAATAATAATAATAATAATAATAATAATAATAATAATAATAATAATAATAATATGTATCGTCTGCCAATTGCTGAGCCAAAAGGCCATGTGCATCCAGTCCTCCATTCAATAAGGAAAGTCTCCACACCAATCGGTGGAATAAAGGAAGTGACGGCATAGAACATTACTCTAGGAGCTTTATACCAATCAGCCCATGGAAAGGGACCGATGGCCTATGTACTCCCTAAATAATAATAATAATAATAATAATAATAGTGCTTCTCTCTCAATGGCTGATGCATTTCTGCACATGCGCCTCCATCGTCTCACCCGTGAGGGGAGTACGAAGAATTGACGATAAGCTCTAATGACACCCCCGCAAGGGCAGTTCCAACACTTCCAGACGGGCCGGTATGTTCAATGAAAATACTGGTCCAGAAATAGACCGGTATGTTCAATGAAAATACTGGTGGCA
This sequence comes from Paulinella micropora, assembly GCA_019918135.1. Taxonomy (NCBI): domain Eukaryota; phylum Cercozoa; class Imbricatea; order Euglyphida; family Paulinellidae; genus Paulinella; species Paulinella micropora. Next base: position 254,879 of record WBZZ01002582.1, on the reverse strand, counting down.
CCGACGGGAATCGAACTGGCGACAGGGCCCAGATGGTAGAACTTGACCACTGGGCTATCACGGTGTCCATAATAATAATAATAATAATCATAATAATAATAATAATAATAATAATAATAATAATAATAATAATAGTGTATCTCCTGCCAATTGCTGAGCCAAAAGGCCATGTGCATCCAGTCCTCCATTCCATAAGGAAAGTCTCCACACCAATCGGTGGAATAAAGGAAGTGACGGCATAGAACATTACTCTAGGAGCTTTATACCAATCAGCCCATGGAAAGGACCGATGGCCTATGTACTCCCTAATAATAATAATAATAATGATAATAATAGTGTATCTCCTGCCAATTGCTGAGCCAAAAGGCCATGTGCATCCAGTCCTCCATTCCATAAGGAAAGTCTCCACACCAATCGGTGGAATAAAGGAAGTGACGGCATAGAACATTACTCTAGGAGCTTTATACCAATCAGCCCATGGAAAGGACCGATGGCCTATGTACTCCCTAATGATAATAATAATAATAATAATAATAATAATAATAATAATAATAATAATAATAATAATAATAATAATAACAATAATAATAGTGCCTCTCTGTCAATGGCTGATGCATTTCTGCACATGCGCCTCCATCGTCTCACCCGTGAGGGGAGTACGAAGAATTGACGATAAGCTCTAATGACACCCCCGCAAGGGCAGTTCCAACACTTCCAGACGGGCCGGTATGTTCAATGAAAATACTGGTCCAGAAATAGACCGGTATGTTCAATGAAAATACTGGTGGCACCGACGGGAATCGAACTGGCGACAGGGCTCAGATGGTAGAACTTGACCACTGGGCTATCACGGTGTCCATAAACAATAATAATAATAATAATAATAATAGTGCTTCTCAGTCAACGGCGAATGCATTTCTGCACATGTGCCTCCATCGTCTCACCCGCGAGGGGAGTACGAAGATTTGACGATAGGCTCTACTGACACCCCCGCAAGGCAGCTCCAAGCCTTCCAGACAGACCAATACTTTCAAAGAAAACATCCTTTGAAAATACTGGCACCGACGGGAATCGAACTGGCGATAGGTCCCAGATGGTAGACCTTAACCACTGGGCTATAATAGTAATAATAATAATGATAATAATAATAATAATAATAATAATAATAGGCTTCCTCAGACTATAGCATCAGATCCAGATCCTGGACATGTGCCTCCATTGGGTCACCGGGGTCAGCCGATCCCAACGCATTGTCAGAACACCAAACAGACATAGCAGCAACAGCAACAGCAGGGGCAGATGGGGGCTGTGAAGTGCATGAAGAGCTAGATGCGAGGGTGTTAGCTGAAGAGAAGAACTCGGAGACACTACGCTGCGCTCCCGAACCCCTCTTTCTAGCCAGGACGTCCACACTGCGCGGACGGCCGCGCCGCGCAACATCAACGTCACTTGGGGGAGAGGGTGGGACAGAAGCTGATGGAACCTCAGTGAGGTCAATCACCTCCTCGCCCCCATCCTCCACCCCAAGCTCCTCCCTTTTACCCTCCCTAGCAGACCAACACTCAGACACATATGATCCAAACAACACATCCAACTTTGGAGGGGGACGCAACGCTGTAACCCCTAACAACGCAGCAAGCCTAAAGTTACTGCGGAAGCGCGACTTCCCCTGAAAAAGCTTACAAAACAATCGTGATTGATCCACAGGCGACATATCATCCCAACCCTGCCGCACAGAGCCCTCCCGCTCCCGCCCAAGCAACACATCCTCCACCACAACCTCACCACCTACGACCTCACCACCCTCCTCACTCCCTCCATCCCCCTCAGCACCCCCCACAGCCATGCCACCGAGCCTCTGCATACTCAGCAACAGCTGCTTACGTCTCCCCTCATGCATGGGGCAATCCCATAAGAAGTGCACAAGGGACTCATTGACATCATCATGACAACAGAAGCAGCGAGGGGACATGCCACTGACCAACTTGCTGCGGTACAACCGAAGGCGGTTGTTGCAGCTGAGCAACCTTCTCCGAAGCAGATTATAATGCGCATCATCAAGGGCTACCCATCTTGGGAACTCCTTAGTTCCAAAGACTTGTCTTAGGATGACTCGCAGGCCATCAGTAAGATCGCTGCCTGCCTCTCGCTTGTCCCACATCAGTTGCTGCACCATCTTGACGTCCTGCTGAAGGGCCCACTTGTCCACAGTCGAACACCAACCCTCGAGGTCCTTCTCTGAGCTATTTAGGAGCTCCTGAAGCCCTTGTTGTAGATCCATTGAGTCCCTGATAGCGCCTTCGGCCTCCGCAGTCCAGTCGGATTTGACTTGAGATGCGATGACAGGAAATCGCTTCTCCGGTAGAACACGCAGCCGTCCATAGAACTTCAGTTGCGCCGCCCGCCGCAAACGCTCCGCACTCAAAGAGCGCGCCAGAAAGAGTGTAATCCACTTGCTTGTCTTAGGGCTGATTCCGAGAATCATCCTCATGGGGCGCAGCATTGCTGCCTCCAGCTTGGTGAGCTGCGATACGGGGGCACGCCAGACATCGAAGGCGTACTTCAGCTTGGCCCCCACAAGTTGATTCCAGCACATGAGACGATACCTAGCTTGTATCTCACATGCACACCACAAAGAGTACCAACCTGCGGTGGCGACTTCAGTGACACGCGTAGCCCGCAGGGCCTGCTCCTTCCACTTCAGGTCGTCGGTGATAACCACTCCCAGGTACTTGTACTGACTGGTGACACAAAGCTTCTGGCCGCGAAACCACACCACGGGCTCACCTCGCTCCCTGATACTTGGTCGTTTCGCCTTGCTCGACGTGTAAATGGGCATGATTTCCGTCTTGCCGGGCTTCAAGTTGATTTCCAGCCGGTAATCTTCCGCGAACTTGGCCACAACATTGACCATCTTCTGGAGCTCGGTGCAACTGTGAGCGATGAGGGCCACGTCGTCCGCGTATAGAAGTGCCTTGATGTCGTTCAGCCGCTTCACATCCGTGATCTTGAGGGCACTCGCCAGCCGATCACACAGCTCATCCATAAAGACGTTGAAGAGTGTGGGAGAGAGAGGGGACCCCTGTTGGACGCCTACACCCTCCAGTACTTCGGGGGTGAGTGCTCCATCAACTAGCACTTGCGACGAAGTCTGCTCGTAGCACCTGCGTAGCGTGCGCCAGAACTTGCCCCTTACACCCAGCTTCCAGAGCCTCTCAAATAGACCATCTCTCCAAACAGACGGGAAAGCCTTGCGTAGATCGACGAACAGGACATACGACTCCCGCTTCTGCTGCTGACGCCCCTTCAACCTCTGCCAAAGGGTAAAGACCTGATCAGTAGTGCGACGCCCCGGGCGGAAGCCTCCCTGCTCTGGACGTAGCTTATCCGGGCCATCCACGAAGAGCGTTAGACGAGTAGCTAATAAGGACAGATACAGCTTACCAAGGCAACTAATAATCGAGATATCCCTCCAGTTGTCAGGATCCGTAGGATCCCCACCCTTGGGGATATTGACGATGATTCCCTTGCCCCAAGCTTTTGGAGTCCTCTCGGCTTCTCGAATCCAGTTGAAGTACTGCGTTAAGTAGCCATTGATGTAGGCGCCGCCATACTTGAGCATCTCGTTCTTCACTTTGTCCTCGCCACAAGCTTTGTGGTTATTCAGGGCACGTTGCCTTGCAAGGACCTCCTCTTGCGTGAACGGCTTGTCCAGCTCTTCGCAAGTGTCTTCACCTACTTCGTGCTCCTTCATAGCCCGGGCCACCTCATCTCTGAAGCGATCGTTCCAGTGGAACTGCCGCTTAGCTTCGGCTTCCTCCCACTCCAGCGAGCCTGCTTCTGCACAGCACTCCACCACAACAGCCGCACTTGCCGGATTTTCCCGTGGCTTCACCGAATTTTTCCGAAATTCCTCTCACCGAGCGACCTTTTCCGGCAGCGTACACGCCAGTGAGCCATCCTCCCTTTGCACCGGCGCGGAGACCTTCGTTCTGCGTGCCCCGCCAAGCCGCTTCGCGAGTAGCCAAAAGCGCTTTGAGGATTGCTCGCGTTGACATTTGACCGCTTCTTCCTGCACTTGCTTGAAGGAGGCGGACTTCTTGGCCCGAGTTACCTTCCGAATTTGCTTGCGGAGCCGTAGCCAATTCAGACGGGCTTCCGCATTCGATTCATCCCTCCTGTATGCTGCGTAGGCCTCCCGGCGCTGCTGAATGAGCTCCTTTAGCTCCCCGTCGAACCAATTGTTGGTGAAACGGGGTCGTATACATCTGGAGCCAAGGACCCGGTGCGCCGCCATTCGGAAGGACTGCGCCACTCGCTCGGTGACGTCATCTACCACCCGTTGGCTGTCGGCACCACCCGATAGGTCAAGCTCAGGCAGCTGATGCACTCCAAGCTTCTGTAGGCAATGCTGGAATACGTCATCGAACTTGTCGCGTAGATAATCCAGCGCTTGCTTCGCAGCGTGATCATTACCCGAGACACCAGCACCAATAAGCTTATCAACACGAAAGGACCTGTAAGGTTTCGCAGCCCGCTTTGGTCGGCGCTGGCCGCTCCACGTCAGTTCGGCCCATACTGCCTTGTGGTCCGTATCAAGATCATCTTCGCATACTCCGAACTTTGCTCCAGATGCCAAGCCAGGCGACGCGCAGATGTAATCGAGGAGGTGCTTGCCTGTGCCCATGCCGCGCTGCTCACGCCGGGACCACCAGTAGGACCCTTCCACTGGGCACGAGAAGCCGCTCAGATTTCGCAGGCCCGAAGCGACGAGGACAGCCGCGAGTCTCTTGCCGTTCTCCGAACGTACCGGTGCTCCCTTATCATCGACCTCCCCGTGCTGACCGACGATGCCCTCCTCTTTTCGGCTGCATGCCGGCCCGAGCTTTGCGTTGGCATCCGCCACCGTGACCACAAGACCTTTGGCTCCAAAAAAAGCTATAGCTGCCTGCCAGGCCGCATACGCCTCTGACGACTCTTCTTCCTGCGTTTCCTGGGGAAAGTAGCCGTTGCCCACATAGATATCCTGAGCGCCGGTAACACCCGAGGCGATACGCAGCCACACTTGCTGCCGGTGGTCGACGGGGGCTGACACCAGGTTACAATACGGACCAAGGAAGTTAGCCACCGCGAATAGAACCCCACCCTTGCAGCGATTTTTCTCGCTGACCTCCGCAGGTTTTCCAAAAATCCGGAATCCATCCAGGCTGCATTTGGAAAGTTGCTTCTTGCCCATGCGGTGCTCCTGAGCCCCGATGACTAGCCAGCCCTCGTGCTTGTAGAATGATGCCCATTCCGCCGTGCCTACGTTGTCGTATCCCGTTTTACCCTGCCAGTTGTGACTCGCGACGAGTGGCTTGAAGCCGGTATCGAACTGCTTGGAGCGGTGCTTCTTGGCTCGTTTGCGGACCCGACGGCCGCGCTTGGCTTCCGCCCTCGTGCTCCTGTGAATAATAATAATAATAATAATAATAATAATAATAATAATAATAATAATAATAGTGCTTCTCTGTCAATGACTGATGCAAATCTGCACATGCGCCTCCATCGTCTCACCCGTGAGGGGAGTACGAAGAATTGACGATAGGCTCTAATGACACCCCCGCAAGGGCAGTTCCAACACTTCCAGACGGACCGGTATGTTCAATGAAAATACTGGTGGCACCGACGGGAATCGAACTGGCGACAGGGCCCAGATGGTAGAACTTGACCACTGGGCTATCACGGTGTCCAATAATAATAATAATAATAATAATAATAATAATGATAATGATAAGAAGAAGAAGGAGATCAAAGGGGGAATCGTACTACAGCACCACGTTGCTTGTATTTTTTTAATTAATAGTACGTTTGTTCTTGACATACTGCAGAGAAAAAAAAAAAAAAAAAAAAAAAAAAAAGAGAGAGAGAGAGAGATTGAGGGGAAGGAGTTCAAAAATCTACAATAATGGCTGGAGAATCCGCTTTGACGTGCCGTATGAGGATATATTTATCGTCTTTTAGCGTCTATCCGTGGGTCGATGCGCTGTGTGGCATGACTCCATAGCGCATACTATTTGCAGAAAGAAATCAGAAGGTGTATGAAGAAAATGCTATTTCCGTCATAAAATCGGGAGGGGATACTGTAGGCATCACCCCCCGGATAGCCGGTAAAAAGTACCTTTTCCTGATGACAGGTGCACCAGCTTGTTTTTCAGTATTATTTGTCCGGATTGGACCTGATGCCATTTTATTCCTGGTCTGTTGCAGTTTTCCTTTTTGGCTTCACTGAGCTAATATAACGAGACATCATTCTCATCTTTTGAGGACTGTATTTGGTTGTATTACCGACTTTTTACGGGCTATTGTTGGGGGCATTACATTTCAGCAGTGTATTAAAATCACTCTATAACTGGCTAAAACTTTATACAATTTTTGAAGCGGAGCTAACTACATATGCACAGTAAATTCGTAAATTGTGATTTTCGGGAAATCGTGGAAAAAAGGCAATGGAGAACTTACGAGGGATTGTTGCAATTGCTGTACTAAACTTTGATTAAATCGTTTGAAGTCATTCCCGTGGACGAAATCGAAAGCTAGTTAGTGAAGTCGAAAGGTCGTGTAGAGGAGAATCTAACGGATCGGTCAAAAACAGTAAAATGTCAACGGTAGTGGTTTTAGCCGGTCGTTAAAGTGCTCAGTCTGATATTCAGTCCGGTACGGTATTCATTCCGATACTCCTATTAATAACGATATGAAGACTGAGGAATACCTAAAGAAGGGACTCTCGGTACCCTCCAGATCAAGGATAACCGACAGACCGGAACGGTAAGTATTGCAATTATATACAATACCGGGTGGGCCGGCATAACTTCAACCAAAGTCATGTCACTGATATATCAACACTGCTATCAAAATCCACAAATGTTGCTGGAGAACAGCATAAAACAACGTCAATCCTCAAAGGTGACTTTAAATCCCCAAAAGTGCCAACCGGTTAAGGGTTAAGGATACAAAAAAACGTATTACTTTAATAACAACTTGATATTAATATATTACTCTGTTGCATATTCATATATTAATACAAATGATCTCAATTTATATAATATTTTTAAAGTGGTGCACATTAGCAGTGGTACATATATACAAATCAAAGCTAGCACAAGCCAGGGCTTCGCTAGTTTCCTTCCCATTCTTCACCCTGTGGTGGAGATCCTGCAAAGTGTTACACAAAGTCGGTGGGATTCAACCAAAGTTGACAGACAATCTCAGACCTTGCGGATCTTCATCTTCCGAAACCTTCTTCCTCCTCGAAAACCTGTCAGTCAAGACGTTAATGTCCTTGAGATACCAAAATAACCAGACCAGACCTTGAGATGCCAAATGCTGCTCTCGTGGGTGGCTTGGAGGCGGGGGGCGGAGAGGCTGCAAGCACTCCTGGTTGTGTCTCTCCTCGCTGTCCGTTCCTCCCTGGCCTGTCACTTCTGCATCCATGAGAAGAGAAGTATGACGGTTTACTGGCGCAACTTGAGTGCGGTTTAGGAAGACTTTACATATCTTGCATGTCATGTGGGGGCTCTTATCTTAAACGTGAAAAGGGACTTAACGGTTGTTGGGAGGAATGTTGTTGGAAGGTTCGAAACAAATGACTAAAGCGTTTAGGTGTCTTCTTAATTATTCGTTGTGACTCATCTTACTAGGGAGAAAAGAAGCTGTCAATACCCAAGTTTGGCGAAGGATTGTGTGATGTCATCGACTGGTGTGCTGCTGGGTTGAGCGACATGCGAGGAAGCGCCGGGTGTAGCGGGGGGAGATCCCGCGGGAGGCAACTCCAAAGCACCCGCCATGAGCCCTGGAGTGGCGGCGGTAGTGGGACCCCCCGGTCCCGGACCCGGCACAGCGCCGTCCTGAAAACATCAAAAAAGCAGGTCGCTCTTACTTTCTTATCGGCAGTTGCCAAAGCAGGTCTCTCTTACTTTCTTAGTTTTAGATTCCTTCCCGTCTGTTAGCGGCCTTGGGATCGCCTCCTGAAAGCATTCAAAGTACAGGATATTGACTGGCAGATTTAGTAGTACGCTTGCTGCTTGCTGAACAGTCCAGTCAAATATCCCGTCATCTCGGAAGCCCTTGCGGAGGTAAAGCTCTCTGAACAGACGTCTACACAAGAAGCATCACATTCAACCTGAACCATCCCTCCAGGGCTGTACCTTAAATAGGAATAGTCTGGCTTGTCGTCGAAGCGAATGGAACGGCAGTACTCGAGGCATGTGGCAAACTCGACTGCAACGCAAAGCAAGAAACATACAAGAGGATCACTGCTTATTTGAAACAACGGGACGTACGAGGAAAGCCACGACATAGCACTGCGATTGGAATGCTCATCTTCTTGTCACTAATCTTGTCATACTTGTCCCGCTTCGTGTGAGCTCTTAAGCCTTGCCACGGAAGGGACCCCCGGTTGAAGTACATCAATACGTAGCACTAAAAAAAAGTGCAAAACTACACACGCGTAACGATTGTCAAAGGTGTACCAAACTTTCCAGATCGTCTCGTCGGCTTTGCTCTATTCCCAAGTGTGTGTTTATGCTTGCATAACGTGCTGTGCCTGTTAGGCTTTTGTGTTCACTGTAGGCAATGTGACGCCCAGTCTTAGGATCTCGATATTTTTTGGCCAAACCTAAGGAAGGGAAAGATTGTGATTACGGACCAAAAAAGAAACTGCGCGCATGGAAGTACCGAAGTCTATCAGGTACACCGTACTCTCCTTTTTCCCGATTCCAAGAAGAAAATTGTCGGGTTTGATGTCCCGATGAATGAAATGGTTGCTGTGCAGAAACTCGAGCCGATTGAGCTAATGAACGCAATGCAAAAAATGAGGCACAACAACGATGTGGAAGAGACAGACCAGTTGATCGGCCAACATCAGAACCGTCTTCAGTGAAAAGCGTCTAAAATTAATGGAGATACAACTGAAAACAGTAGAAGATATATCGAGACCGACCTTGAGCAAAAGTTAAAAAGATCTTCCAGAGAGGGACCCTGCAAAAAGATAGGGCACGATGAAGCGCAATGAACACTTGTTCCATATCACTTACCAAGAGGTCAAGGACTAGCACGTTGTAGTCACCTTCTCGCCCGAACCAATGTACTCTTGGGATACCGACTACGCCAAAACATGTGACAGAAAACTATGCGAATCACAAACCGCTGCATCACAGCTGCGAATTCATGAATAGGAGATGAAGCTTACTGATGCCAGAATTTTTGTAGCGAAGGATGCGATAGACACGATATTCATAAGACAGCTGTGGGTGACGGCAGCGATGGGATTCCTGCACAGCACATGACGGCCAATTGTTTTTCTGATGGAGTTTCATCAGGGTTGAACCAGTTTTATAGCCACTTCTTCTCCTGTCTGGATGTTGCTGCCTAAATGGACCCATATCCTGAGTTATGAGCATAATGTCACATTCTTTTCCCAGACCTAGATAAATATCGCCAAAAGAACCGCTTCCAATCTTCCGGCCAAGCTGGAAGCGCCCACCAACTTTGAGGGACATGTGAAAAGAAGAAAACACCACCCTCGTTTTTTTTTTCTTCGCACACCCGATGGTGAAAAGGTTTCTCTATCAAGCCAATGTCGCCGAGCAGGCCTATTTGGGAACTCTCCAACGCCGGGTTGGTCGGGTGTTTGCCGAGAAATTTTTTACCCAACCAAAAAAAGACGATGTTGGATGCATGCATCTAGGAAGAAATTTAAATTGACAAACGAAGAAGGAAGACAGCGAACACGCTTGTGTACAGACATACTAACAAAAGACAAGCACTCGTACATGCACACACACATGCACAAAACTTCATGCTTCGGAACAGGCAGACACAGACAGACAGACAGACTGCTGAAGTACAGACAGACTGCTGACTTCAGCAGTCTGTAAGTCAGCAGTCTGTCAGTCAGCCAGGCAGGCAGTCAGTCAGTCAGCCAGGCAGGCAGTCAGTCAGTCATTCAGGCAGTCCTGACTGACTGACTGACTGACAGGACTTGACTGACTGCCTGACAGACTGACTGGCTGACTGACCCGCCAATCAAGGACAGACAAACAACTTGTGGATAGGTTAGAGGTCACTAGTACTTGCACAAGTGTCTTCATTAAGCAACAGCAACAGCAACGGCAACAGACAGACAGACAGACAGATTATTATTATTATCCCTGAAAGGTGTTGGGAGAGAGAGGGAGGGGAAATGGAAATTGTGTACCTAGGGTGTGCACGAAAAAAGACTACCTGCTCTCCTCATAATTCAGCAAAAAAAAAAAAAAAAAAAAAAAAAAAAAAAAAAAAAAAAAAAAAAAAAAAAAAAAAAATACTATTACTCTTGTTATTATTATTTTTATCTTTATTATATTATTATTATTATTATTATTATTATTATTATTATTATTTTGGACACCGTGATAGCCCAGTGGTCAAGTTCTACCATCTGGGCCCTGTCGCCAGTTCGATTCCCGTCGGTGCCACCAGTATTTTCATTGAACATACCGCTCCGTCTGGACCAGTATTTTCATTGAACATACCGGTCCGTCTGGAAGTGTTGGAACTGCCCTTGCGGGGGTGTCATTAGAGCTTATCATCAATTCTTCGTACTCCCCTCACGGGTGAGACGATGGAGGCGCATGTGCAGAAATGCATCAGCCATTGACAGAGAAGCACTATTATTATTATTATTATTATTATTATTATTATTATTATTGGTCGTTGCGCGCGTAAAAGATCTTAAACTCCGCATATGCTGGTTGATAGCCCAGGACCCAGCAGACACCAGATTGTTATGGGTGGGGTTTCGAGGCAGCTCTAGCAACCGCGCTTGGTGTATGCACTTGCACATTCGGTGACGTCTTGCAAGAGGTTGCTGGGACTGCGGAATAACCTCGGCTTAGTGCAGTCTTGCCCTCAGGAGCTCCATCGGTGGCCCCGATCATCAGGCGAGAGACTGACACGGGGGGGTGGAGGACCTCGAACAAGGGTATTGGAGGCTTATGTCCGTTGAGGATATGCCATTAGCTGCATCAGTACGCCTCAGATATAGTAAATCTGCCTTGTAGTGTTGACTGTGACATATTTGAGGGAAATCCCGATGAAAAAACCTAGTCACACTTGCTAAACAGAGTTCCAGCCCAATGGCCTCAAGGCGTTAAACTGTGACGCCAACTCATAACCCTTTGGTGGTAGATGCTGGGGAGGAGGGTCGTTGCGCGCGTAAAAGATCTTTAACTCCGCATATGCTGGTTGATAGCCCAGGACCCAGCAGACACCAGATTGTTATGGGTGGGGTTTCGAGGCAGCTCTAGCAACCGCGCTTGGTGTATGCACTTGCACATTCGGTGACGTCTTGCAAGAGGTTGCTGGGACTGCGGAATAACCTCGGCTTAGTGCAGTCTTGCCCTCAGGAGCTCCATCGGTGGCCCCGATCATCAGGCGAGAGACTGACACGGGGGGGTGGAGGACCTCGAACAAGGGTATTGGAGGCTTATGTCCGTTGAGGATATGCCATTAGCTGCATCAGTACGCCTCAGATATAGTATTATTATTATTATTATTATTATTATTATTATTATTATTATTATTATTATTATTATTATTATTATTATTTATGGACACCGTGATAGCCCAGTGGTCAAGTTCTACCATCTGGGCCCTGTCGCCAGTTCGATTCCCGTCGGTGCCACCAGTATTTTCATTGAACATACCGATCCGTCTGGACCAGTATTTTCATTGAACATACCGGCCCGTCTGGAAGTGTTGGAACTGCCCTTGCGGGGGTGTCATTAGAGCTTATCGTCAATTCTTCGTACTCCCCTCACGGGTGAGACGATGGAGGCGCATGTGCAGAAATGCATCAGCCATTGACAGAGAAGCACTATTATTATTATTATTATTATTATTATTATTATTATTATTATTATTATTATTATTATGGACACCGTGGTAGCCCAGTGGTCAAGTTCTACCATCTGGGCCCTGTCGCCAGTTCGATTCCCGTCGGTGCCACCAGTATTTTCATTGAACATACCGGTCCGTCTGGAAGTGTTGGAACTGCCCTTGCGGGGGTGTCATTAGAGCCTATCGTCAATTCTTCGTACTCCCCTCACGGGTGAGACGATGGAGGCGCATGTGCAGATTTGCATCAGCCATTGACAGAGAAGCACCATTATTATTATTATTATTATTATTATTGTACATAGGCCATCGGTCCTTTCCATGGGCTGATTGGTATAAAGCTCCTAGAGTAATGTTCTATGCCGTCACTTCCTTTATTCCACCGATTGGTGTGGAGACTTTCCTTATGGAATGGAGGACTGGATGCACATGGCCTTTTGGCTCAGCAATTGGCAGGAGATACACTATTATTATTATTATTATTATTATTATTATTATTATTATTGGACACCGTGATAGCCCAGTGGTCAAGTTCTACCATTTGGGCCCTGTCGCCAGTTCGATTCCCGTCGGTGCCACCAGTATTTTCATTGAACATACCGGTCCGTCTGGACCAGTATTTTCATTGAACATACCGGTCCGTCTGGAAGTGTTGGAACTGCCCTTGCGGGGGTGTCATTAGAGCCTATCGTCAATTCTTCGTACTCCCCTCACGGGTGAGACGATGGAGGCGCATGTGCAGAAATGCATCAGCCATTGACAGAGAAGCACTATTATTATTATTATTATTATTATTATTATTATTATTATTATTATTATTATTACTATTATTATTATGGACACCGTGATAGCCCAGTGGTCAAGTTCTACCATCTGGGCCCTGTCGCCAGTTCGATTCCCGTCGGTGCCACCAGTATTTTCATTGAACATACCGGTCTATTTCTGGACCAGTATTTTCATTGAACATACCGGCCCGTCTGGAAGTGTTGGAACTGCCCTTGCGGGGGTGTCATTAGAGCTTATCGTCAATTCTTCGTACTCCCCTCACGGGTGAGACGATGGAGGCGCATGTGCAGAAATGCATCAGCCATTGACAGAGAAGCACTATTATTATTATTATTATTATGTTGGAACTGCCCTTGCGGGGGTGTCATTAGAGCTTATCGTCAATTCTTCGTACTCCCCTCACGGGTGAGAAGATGGAGGCGCATGTGCAGAAATGCATCAGCCATTGACAGAGAAGCACTATTATTATTATTATTATTATTATTATTATTATTATTATTATTGGACACCGTGATAGCCCAGTGGTCAAGTTCTACCATCTGGGCCCTGTCGCCAGTTCGATTCCCGTCGGTGCCACCAGTATTTTCATTGAACATACCGGCCCGTCTGGAAGTGTTGGAACTGCCCTTGCGGGGGTGTCATTAGAGCCTATCGTCAATTCTTCGTACTCCCCTCACGGGTGAGACGATGGAGGCGCATGTGCAGATTTGCATCAGCCATTGACAGAGAAGCACTATTATTATTATTATTATTATTATTATTATTATTATTATTCTGGAGGGGTGCACAAGATGGCACTCCATGGGAAGAGGAGGTGGTTGGGCCTCTCCCCACGAAGGTGACCGCTTGGGGAGGGCGGTCACCGGGATATGCGCAACTCTCAACTGGGCATTTACTCGGTAGGGGTTCGGCCATGCAGGTTGTGGGGTTGTCTGTTGGATTGTTGGTTGGCTCGTTTTTCTTGGCTGTTGGTTTGGGTCTGGTTTCCTGGTTAGCCCATTTTCGCCGAATTTCCTGCCGAGTAAATGCCTGGGGGCTTCCAGTTCCGGTTTGGTGATCTTGTTGAGGTGAGCATTCGGAGGAAACAGTACCGAGATGGGTTGAAGATAGGATTCACATTGAGCCGAGATGGGGCTGAGTTGACCTGTTCCAACTCGGCTCCATTTCGGCTTCATGTTAATCCTATCTTCATCCTATCTGGGTTTTGTCTCCTCCCTATCTTCGCTTCTTCGGGGTTGCCTAACTGGAACACATGATGAGCGCACGTTGGAGAGGGGCTTCAGTCGGTCCCAATGCCTTGCCAGTGCCTTGCTGCGTTGCCGTGCCTTGCCCCATGCATTCACACCCTCCACCGTTGCATTTCTAACTGAGCAGCTTCGGCTGGGATTACTATACTTGTCTGTAAGACCCTATAGGTACCGCTAGGTTCGCGCCTTCTATACCCACGTGGGGGAAGGAGTTTCAGCGGCACGCCGTCCGATCTGGCTCCACTCGGGGACACCCGTACCTCATGATGTGTATTGTTAGGAGCAGCTGAAAGTCCATATGGCATGAGAGTAGAGGCGTTGGCGATGCGATGGAGAGTGTGTGTAGTGCGTGAGGCAGGTTCTGGCGACGCTGGGGGTGCTGGCGGGCGCCGAAGGGCACGAAGCGACGCGGCAGCGTCCAGTGACACCGGCGGAAATGCGTGTAGTGTGTGTTGCAGATACCGCCGATGCTATTTGCATGGACGGGCGCTTTCCTCGGCGTAAAGAGGCGCGGCGGTGATGGCCAGCGACATTGGCCGTCTACTACTCTCAATGGATTACAAATACGCGAAGCACGGAGCTACCACTGTGGCCCTTATGGGACAAGGTAGAATCGCCGAAGACCTGGACAATCCCCGTGGGAATGCCTCTTCGACGGGCTCTGGCCCGATGTCCCAGGATGGGAGGATGAGGGCTCGCGTATATGACGGAATTCCTGAACCACGTGGAGAGGCTATCTTAGCTGCGCCTCATCCTTCCTCCCCAAACCTGGCACACGGGTCGGCGCTTCAACATAAGGCGAGCGGCGCTATATGGCAGATGGCACCGCCGCCTCGACGGTACCGGCGGGTAGATCGGTACGACAAGGACGGGCGTAATCTGATTGTCTGGGGGCTCTCAGAACGCGCCAATCTACAGGAGATCGCCTCCAAAATGAGCGGTCTTGGTCTGGTGGTCCCGGTAATGGAGTGGCAAGGCCAGCGAATGTTTCGTCACCTGGAGCTGGTCTACGAGGACGATGACAGCAGGCAGACGGCGTTGCAGCAACTCAAACATCTCAAATTCTTCGGCAGAGGGGTCAATGTGGCCCTTGGGCGCAGGTTCAGGGACAGGGAACGTGTCCGAAGGCTTATTCGCATCCATCTGCGTGGGGAAGCGGCGGTCCGGAAGGAGGAAGCTGCGACGGGATATCGCGTCTTGCCTCTGCATGAAGAATGTGTCGATGATGTGCAGGTGGTGTCTTCGGAATTGGCTGCCGATGCACCTAAGTGTGTGTCTGAGTGTGCTGATGTGCATGTGGTGCCCCTGCATTCGGCGGCCAGTGCAGTGGGGGACCAACCTGCGCAAGCACCTGCAGAGGGGGGCAGCACGAGGGCGGAAGCCAAGCGCGGCCGTCGGGTCCGGAAACGAGCCAAGAAGCACCGCTCCAAGCAGTTCGATACCGGCTTCAAGCTACTCGTCGCGAGTCACAACTGGCAGGGTAAAACGGGATACGACAACGTAGGCACGGCGGAATGGGCATCATTCTACAAGCACGAGGGCTGGCTAGTCATCGGGGCTCAGGAGCACCGCATGGGCAAGAAGCAACTTTCCAAATGCAGCCTGGATGGATTCCGGATTTTTGGAAAACCTGCGGAGGTCAGCGAGAAAAATCGCTGCAAGGGTGGGGTTCTATTCGCGGTGGCTAACTTCCTTGGTCCGTATTGTAACCTGGTGTCAGCCCCCGTCGACCACCGGCAGCAAGTGTGGCTGCGTATCGCCTCGGGTGTTACCGGCGCTCAGGATATCTATGTGGGCAACGGCTACTTTCCCCAGGAAACGCAGGAAGAAGAGTCGTCAGAGGCGTATGCGGCCTGGCAGGCAGCTATAGCTTTTTTTGGAGCCAAAGGTCTTGTGGTCACGGTGGCGGATGCCAACGCAAAGCTCGGGCCGGCATGCAGCCGAAAAGAGGAGGGCATCGTCGGTCAGCACGGGGAGGTCGATGATAAGGGAGCACCGGTACGTTCGGAGAACGGCAAGAGACTCGCGGCTGTCCTCGTCGCTTCGGGCCTGCGAAATCTGAGCGGCTTCTCGTGCCCAGTGGAAGGGTCCTACTGGTGGTCCCGGCGTGAGCAGCGCGGCATGGGCACAGGCAAGCACCTCCTCGATTACATCTGCGCGTCGCCTGGCTTGGCATCTGGAGCAAAGTTCGGAGTATGCGAAGATGATCTTGATACGGACCACAAGGCAGTATGGGCCGAACTGACGTGGAGCGGCCAGCGCCGACCAAAGCGGGCTGCGAAACCTTACAGGTCCTTTCGTGTTGATAAGCTTATTGGTGCTGGTGTCTCGGGTAATGATCACGCTGCGAAGCAAGCGCTGGATTATCTACGCGACAAGTTCGATGACGTATTCCAGCATTGCCTACAGAAGCTTGGAGTACATCAGCTGCCTGAGCTTGACCTATCGGGTGGTGCCGACAGCCAACGGGTGGTAGATGACGTCACCGAGCGAGTGGCGCAGTCCTTCCGAATGGCGGCGCACCGGGTCCTTGGCTCCAGATGTATACGACCCCGTTTCACCAACAATTGGTTCGACGGGGAGCTAAAGGAGCTCATTCAGCAGCGCCGGGAGGCCTACGCAGCATACAGGAGGGATGAATCGAATGCGGAAGCCCGTCTGAATTGGCTACGGCTCCGCAAGCAAATTCGGAAGGTAACTCGGGCCAAGAAGTCCGCCTCCTTCAAGCAAGTGCAGGAAGAAGCGGTCAAATGTCAACGCGAGCAATCCTCAAAGCGCTTTTGGCTACTCGCGAAGCGGCTTGGCGGGGCACGCAGAACGAAGGTCTCCGCGCCGGTGCAAAGGGAGGATGGCTCACTGGCGTGTACGCTGCCGGAAAAGGTCGCTCGGTGAGAGGAATTTCGGAAAAATTCGGTGAAGCCACGGGAAAATCCGGCAAGTGCGGCTGTTGTGGTGGAGTGCTGTGCAGAAGCAGGCTCGCTGGAGTGGGAGGAAGCCGAAGCTAAGCGGCAGTTCCACTGGAACGATCGCTTCAGAGATGAGGTGGCCCGGGCTATGAAGGAGCACGAAGTAGGTGAAGACACTTGCGAAGAGCTGGACAAGCCGTTCACGCAAGAGGAGGTCCTTGCAAGGCAACGTGCCCTGAATAACCACAAAGCTTGTGGCGAGGACAAAGTGAAGAACGAGATGCTCAAGTATGGCGGCGCCTACATCAATGGCTACTTAACGCAGTACTTCAACTGGATTCGAGAAGCCGAGAGGACTCCAAAAGCTTGGGGCAAGGGAATCATCGTCAATATCCCCAAGGGTGGGGATCCTACGGATCCTGACAACTGGAGGGATATCTCGATTATTAGTTGCCTTGGTAAGCTGTATCTGTCCTTATTAGCTACTCGTCTAACGCTCTTCGTGGATGGCCCGGATAAGCTACGTCCAGAGCAGGGAGGCTTCCGCCCGGGGCGTCGCACTACTGATCAGGTCTTTACCCTTTGGCAGAGGTTGAAGGGGCGTCAGCAGCAGAAGCGGGAGTCGTATGTCCTGTTCGTCGATCTACGCAAGGCTTTCCCGTCTGTTTGGAGAGATGGTCTATTTGAGAGGCTCTGGAAGCTGGGTGTAAGGGGCAAGTTCTGGCGCACGCTACGCAGGTGCTACGAGCAGACTTCGTCGCAAGTGCTAGTTGATGGAGCACTCACCCCCGAAGTACTGGAGGGTGTAGGCGTCCAACAGGGGTCCCCTCTCTCTCCCACACTCTTCAACGTCTTTATGGATGAGCTGTGTGATCGGCTGGCGAGTGCCCTCAAGATCACGGATGTGAAGCGGCTGAACGACATCAAGGCACTTCTATACGCGGACGACGTGGCCCTCATCGCTCACAGTTGCACCGAGCTCCAGAAGATGGTCAATGTTGTGGCCAAGTTCGCGGAAGATTACCGGCTGGAAGTCAACTTGAAGCCCGGCAAGACGGAAATCATGCCCATTTACACGTCGAGCAAGGCGAAACGACCAAGTATCAGGGAGCGAGGTGAGCCCGTGGTGTGGTTTCGCGGCCAGAAGCTTTGTGTCACCAGTCAGTACAAGTACCTGGGAGTGGTTATCACCGACGACCTGAAGTGGAAGGAGCAGGCCCTGCGGGCTACGCGTGTCACTGAAGTCGCCACCGCAGGTTGGTACTCTTTGTGGTGTGCATGTGAGATACAAGCTAGGTATCGTCTCATGTGCTGGAATCAACTTGTGGGGGCCAAGCTGAAGTACGCCTTCGATGTCTGGCGTGCCCCCGTATCGCAGCTCACCAAGAGCTTGGAGGCAGCAATGCTGCGCCCCATGAGGATGATTCTCGGAATCAGCCCTAAGACAAGCAAGTGGATTACACTCTTTCTGGCGCGCTCTTTGAGTGCGGAGCGTTTGCGGCGGGCGGCGCAACTGAAGTTCTATGGACGGCTGCGTGTTCTACCGGAGAAGCGATTTCCTGTCATCGCATCTCAAGTCAAATCCGACTGGACTGCGGAGGCCGAAGGCGCTATCAGGGACTCAATGGATCTACAACAAGGGCTTCAGGAGCTCCTAAATAGCTCAGAGAAGGACCTCGAGGGTTGGTGTTCGACTGTGGACAAGTGGGCCCTTCAGCAGGACGTCAAGATGGTGCAGCAACTGATGTGGGACAAGCGAGAGGCAGGCAGCGATCTTACTGATGGCCTGCGAGTCATCCTAAGACAAGTCTTTGGAACTAAGGAGTTCCCAAGATGGGTAGCCCTTGATGATGCGCATTATAATCTGCTTCGGAGAAGGTTGCTCAGCTGCAACAACCGCCTTCGGTTGTACCGCAGCAAGTTGGTCAGTGGCATGTCCCCTCGCTGCTTCTGTTGTCATGATGATGTCAATGAGTCCCTTGTGCACTTCTTATGGGATTGCCCCATGCATGAGGGGAGACGTAAGCAGCTGTTGCTGAGTATGCAGAGGCTCGGTGGCATGGCTGTGGGGGGTGCTGAGGGGGATGGAGGGAGTGAGGAGGGTGGTGAGGTCGTAGGTGGTGAGGTTGTGGTGGAGGATGTGTTGCTTGGGCGGGAGCGGGAGGGCTCTGTGCGGCAGGGTTGGGATGATATGTCGCCTGTGGATCAATCACGATTGTTTTGTAAGCTTTTTCAGGGGAAGTCGCGCTTCCGCAGTAACTTTAGGCTTGCTGCGTTGTTAGGGGTTACAGCGTTGCGTCCCCCTCCAAAGTTGGATGTGTTGTTTGGATCATATGTGTCTGAGTGTTGGTCTGCTTGGGAGGGTAAAAGGGAGGAGCTTGGGGTGGAGGATGGGGGCGAGGAGGTGATTGACCTCACTGAGGTTCCATCAGCTTCTGTCCCACCCTCTCCCCCAAGTGACGTTGATGTTGCGCGGCGCGGCCGTCCGCGCAGTGTGGACGTCCTGGCTAGAAAGAGGGGTTCGGGAGCGCAGCGTAGTGTCTCCGAGTTCTTCTCTTCAGCTAACACCCTCGCATCTAGCTCTTCATGCACTTCACAGCCCCCATCTGCCCCTGCTGTTGCTGTTGCTGCTATGTCTGTTTGGTGTTCTGACAATGCGTTGGGATCGGCTGACCCCGGTGACCCAATGGAGGCACATGTCCAGGATCTGGATCTGATGCTATAGTCTGAGGAAGCCTATTATTATTATTATTATTATTATTATTATTATTATTATTATTATTATTATCATTATTATTACTATTATAGCCCAGTGGTTAAGGTCTACCATCTGGGACCTATCGCCAGTTCGATTCCCGTCGGTGCCAGTATTTTCAAAGGATATTTTCTTTGAAAGTATTGGTCTGTCTGGAAGGCTTGGAGCTGCCTTGCGGGGGTGTCAGTAGAGCCTATCGTCAAATCTTCGTACTCCCCTCGCGGGTGAGACGATGGAGGCACATGTGCAGAAATGCATTCGCCGTTGACTGAGAAGCACTATTATTATTATTATTATTATTATTGTTTATGGACACCGTGATAGCCCAGTGGTCAAGTTCTACCATCTGAGCCCTGTCGCCAGTTCGATTCCCGTCGGTGCCACCAGTATTTTCATTGAACATACCGGTCTATTTCTGGACCAGTATTTTCATTGAACATACCGGCCCGTCTGGAAGTGTTGGAACTGCCCTTGCGGGGGTGTCATTAGAGCTTATCGTCAATTCTTCGTACTCCCCTCACGGGTGAGACGATGGAGGCGCATGTGCAGAAATGCATCAGCCATTGACAGAGAGGCACTATTATTATTGTTATTATTATTATTATTATTATTATTATTATTATTATTATCATTAGGGAGTACATAGGCCATCGGTCCTTTCCATGGGCTGATTGGTATAAAGCTCCTAGAGTAATGTTCTATGCCGTCACTTCCTTTATTCCACCGATTGGTGTGGAGACTTTCCTTATGGAATGGAGGACTGGATGCACATGGCCTTTTGGCTCAGCAATTGGCAGGAGATACACTATTATTATCATTATTATTATTATGATTAGGGAGTACATAGGCCATCGGTCCTTTCCATGGGCTGATTGGTATAAAGCTCCTAGAGTAATGTTCTATGCCGTCACTTCCTTTATTCCACCGATTGGTGTGGAGACTTTCCTTATGGAATGGAGGACTGGATGCACATGGCCTTTTGGCTCAGCAATTGGCAGGAGATACACTATTATTATTATTATTATTATTATTATTATTATTATTATTATTATTATTATTATTATTATTATTATTATTTGGACACCGTGATAGCCCAGTGGTCAAGTTCTACTATCTGGGCCCTGTCGCCAGTTCGATTCCCGTCGGTGCCACCAGTATTTTCATTGAACATACCGGTCCGTCTGGACCAGTATTTTCATTGAACATACCGGTCCGTCTGGAAGTGTTGGAACTGCCTTTGCGGGGGTGTCATTAGAGCTTATCGTCAATTCTTCGTACTCCCCTCACGGGTGAGACGATGGAGGCGCATGTGCAGAAATGCATCAGCCATTGACAGAGAAGCACTATTATTATTATTATTATTATTATGGACACCGTGATAGCCCAGTGGTCAAGTTCTACCATCTGGGCCCTGTCGCCAGTTCGATTCCCGTCGGTGCCACCAGTATTTTCATTGAACATACCGGTCTATTTCTGGACCAGTATTTTCATTGAACATACCGGCCCGTCTGGAAGTGTTGGAACTGCCCTTGCGGGGGTGTCATTAGAGCTTATCGTCAATTCTTCGTACTCCCCTCACGGGTGAGACGATGGAGGCGCATGTGCAGAAATGCATCAGCCATTGACAGAGAAGCACTATTATTATTATTATTATTATTATTATTATTCTTGGAGTGTTGACTGTGACATATTTGAGGGAAATCCCGATGAAAAAACCTAGTCACACTTGCTAAACAGAGTTCCAGCCCAATGGCCTCAAGGCGTTAAACTGTGACGCCAACTCATAACCCTTTGGTGGTAGATGCTGGGGAGGAGGGTCGTTGCGCGCGTAAAAGATCTTAAACTCCGCATATGCTGGTTGATAGCCCAGGACCCAGCAGACACCAGATTGTTATGGGTGGGGTTTCGAGGCAGCTCTAGCAACCGCGCTTGGTGTATGCACTTGCACATTCGGTGACGTCTTGCAAGAGGTTGCTGGGACTGCGGAATAACCTCGGCTTAGTGCAGTCTTGCCCTCAGGAGCTCCATCGGTGGCCCCGATCATCAGGCGAGAGACTGACACGGGGGGGTGGAGGACCTCGAACAAGGGTATTGGAGGCTTATGTCCGTTGAGGATATGCCATTAGCTGCATCAGTACGCCTCAGATATAGTATTATTATTATTATTATTATTATTTAGGGAGTACATAGGCCATCGGTCCTTTCCATGGGCTGATTGGTATAAAGCTCCTAGAGTAATGTTCTATGCCGTCACTTCCTTTATTCCACCGATTGGTGTGGAGACTTTCCTTATGGAATGGAGGACTGGATGCACATGGCCTTTTGGCTCAGCAATTGGCAGGAGATACACTATTATTATTATTATTATTATTATTATGGACACCGTGATAGCCCAGTGGTCAAGTTCTACCATCTGGGCCCTGTCGCCAGTTCGATTCCCGTCGGTGCCACCAGTATTTTCATTGAACATACCGGTCCGTCTGGAAGTGTTGGAACTGCCCTTGCGGGGGTGTCATTAGAGCCTATCGTCAATTCTTCGTACTCCCCTCACGGGTGAGACGATGGAGGCGCATGTGCAGATTTGCATCAGCCATTGACAGAGAAGCACTATTATTATTATTATTATTATTATGGAGGGGTGCACAGTATGGCACCCCACGGGAAGAGGAGGTGGTTGGGCCTCTTCCCACTGGTTTCGAGGCTATGTCGTTGTGTTGGCTCCGAGGCTATGTTGTTGTGTTGGTTCCGAGGCTATGTTGTTGTGTTGGT
>WBZZ01002582.1:202500-222500 GCA_019918135.1 Paulinella micropora | reverse complement strand
AGGCCTATAAATGGCTATTCATTCCCCCAGAAATAGGATGGGGAGATCCCTTGAGAAAGGAGGATATCTGTTACCCCCTCCCAAAACAAGCCCTGTCTCTTGCAAAATTCCTCAGAGACGACAGTGCACAGTTACAGGTGCAACATGTCTCATTTGGGGACAATATGCCTTTACTGGAGCTTCTCGACCTCACATGGAAAGTGTTCGAGTGTGCTATACTCTATGAGTACCAGTCTAACAAGACTGTCCTGCCATGGGATTCAAGAGCACTGGCTAGGTTGCTCGATCCTGGTCAGGATATCGAATCAATCAAAAGAGGGGAAGGGGAGTTTAAGTCCAGGAACGTCCGAGGACAGATTAATGTCATGGATATACCCCTGAGACTTATGGAGATCAAGTTGGTGGACTTGAATAAACTCCAACAAACCCCGATTTATGGCAGGGACCTTCACCTGGCCCTGAAAGAAATAGAAGGCGAAGCTGGAGGGGTGACGAAGATTAAGAAGTTGCATGCGGCCTTGCAGAAGGACGACGCATGGAAGAGGTGGGCTTTCACCAAGGATCATACGATCTTGGAGGGAACGGCCGCACCCGCCCTCACCAATAAAGCGGGAGAGAAGGAGTTGGCGGAGAAGGCTCTGTTCCTTCGGAAGGCTGCCGAGCTCATGTCTTTTTTTCATCATGCTCAAGACCTGCATATCAGGGAAAGAGCAGAGGAGAAAGAAAAGAAGGAGTTGGAGGCAAAGATTGCATTGGCTAAGGCGACGGCTACGAGACAGGCACCTTCCTCTGGGCCTTTTATGTCTCCCCCTGGGTACGTCCCGTCAGCCCATACAGCCCCTCCTGCCCCTACGACTAGCTCAGCGCCTACCACTGTCATTGTCAACAATAATGACAAGAAGGACAGACAGGCTATCATTAACGCCTTCCAAAAATATACCAAGTCCGATGCCACTGCTCTGACGCTGTTCGCAGAGACAGCGAGTCAGAAGGACACGGATGCGAACCTTCGAGACAAGCTCAGAAGAATTGATGCTTGTATGAAGCAGCATCCAACGGACGAAACACAGGAGTATGAGGCGTTGTCCACCTTGTTGGACCCATCAATCCTCACACAAGGATTTGATGTTGTGGAATACAAGGCGTTGCGAGCGGTAGAGGTGTCGGCTAGGAGAGCAGCCTCAGACCTGCAGTGCACGGTGCCAGTTGCCGTCCTCTTGCAATACTTTAAAACGCATGGGTATCAGCATCTGTGTACTGGTACTTTGATTGGGTTTGAGATTTTTCAAGAGGTGAACGAAGGGCTGGGCATTGGCACGAGGTTGGCAGCGATCCTCACTGAGGTCAGCGCCAAGTACGGGCTCTTTTATAGCCGGAAGTCTATCATTTTGTACTTCCTGAGTGCTTTGTGTGCACGACACCCGAGCAAGCTCGCAAGGATCATACAGTCCTGTCCGACCTTCGCGGCGGTGAAGACGGCGGATTTTTTAGAAACGAATATATACGAGAGGGCCGTAGCGGCTGTTCAGCCAAGCGACCTGTATAGGGAGGTGCTCGAAGCGTGTTCCGACTTGGACACGGCCACCGAGTCATTCTCCAGTGCCGCGACACAAGGGGTTGGAGATGCTCAAGCAGCACATACAACTCGGTCGGCGGGTCAAAAGAGGGGGAGAGACGAGCCGACGCCGTGCTACCGCTATTTTTCATATATGGCGTGTAAGAATGAGGCGAAGCATGGAGTAGGCACCTGTCCACACAGTCATGACTCTGACGATGACAGGATGCGAAATATCTTCCTGAGAGAACTCAAAGGCTCAAAAAAGGAGCAGGCCTTATACAGAGTTTACAAGAAGGAGTTGGTGGAGAGGAGGTGGAATGCAAATATGGTCGCGGACGGAGAGTTCCGGGAGGCCATCATTTCCTTCCTTGAGAAGATGAAGAGAAAGGAGGAGAAAGAAGCAGCGGGCCGACAAGCGGCGCCGACTAGAGGAGGAGAGACGAGAGGAGCGTCACGAGGGTCCCGAGGGACACCAAGAGGATGGGCACCAAGAGGTCGGGGCTATCGGGGAAGGGGAGGCCGGACCCCAGCGCGCCCTCCCAGAGGACACGGATACTGGAATTATAGCTCCAGTTCCAGCTCCAACTACCCCCAGCAAGCTTATACCGCTGCGGAGGGGGGACGTCAAGACGAAGACACTGGCTCAGGTGAGCGTGTTGAAGTCCTAGAATGACGGGAGGAAAAGAGGGAGGAGGAGAAGAGAAAGAAGGAGATAAAAACTGTTCTTTTTAATCCGACAGTCACAGTTATGCCTACTGTTGCTGAACAGGATACGAACGGTTCCGTTCCTCCTAGACGTGAAGTTGAAGGCACACAGCCTCACAAGCCTCAAGGTAAGCATTTGCTAGTTCATCCTTCGAGAGCTAATATGATAAATGATGCGAATAGGAAGGCGAAGAAGGCGATGGAGGAGAGGAAGCCGCAACTGAAGGCTAGGTCTCCGCCTACGAAGAAGCAGCGGACCGTTCCCCCGCCAAAGGACGCAACCGTCTCTACGGTAGACAAGTGTACATCTAGTGTACCGGACTCTGTCAAGCGGACACTTGAGATACCGGAAGCCCCGGAGACTCAAGAAGTTAAGTTGGAGGAAAAGAGGGAAGAACGGAAGGAGGACAAGGAACTTGAGCTTAGACTCAAAACCCTAGAACAAAAAATTCATGTGCTAGCGGCTAGTATACATAGACCGGACGCGCTATGCTACACTGACCTCTTTTGTGAAACTTTACAAACCACATTAAAAGTTGGTAATGATACGATGGCGAATATTAATATTGTCGGCCAGAAGTTTTTGAATAGTCACCGGACATGGGTTGACAAAAATATTAGAAAAACAAAGGGGACCCTAAAAGGGGTAGGCAGCCGTACGGAAATTACGGGCATCGTCACATTAATTTTCAAATTGAAATCCGGTCGAGTACATCGTGCGGACCTCTATGTTGTCCCCGATTACCACGGTTCAATCCTGCTGTCGTATGACCAATTGGCTACGATGGGGGCAGTGATCGATTGCGCCGCACGGCGAGTAATTTATGGAGTGAAGAATGGAGAGGAGGAGGATATTAATCCGATGACTGCTACTGACTCATACGAGGCTTTTGAGCTGAGTCTAGCAACGGAGAGAAAAAGGTGTTGGCCTTCGTACATGAGGCAACTGAAGCCTATGTACACCCCTATGTCACAGTGCCGGACGAACTGTCCTGGACCGACAATTGGGAGACGGAGATGCAGGCGTATACGGTTACGATTCCCGCATGGGACAAAAAGTCTATTGATGACTTAATCGTAGCGCGTAATGAGGAGATAATATGTGTTGCGAAACAGTGCCCGTCGTTGGCCAGATTCGCAGAAGGTGGTGGGGCAGATGTCCATATTACTAATGGCTACTGTTACCACGCAAAGATGTCAGATGAAAAGAGAGAGGCGTTTGTGCCAAGGAGGAAGGGGCGTATCCCCGATACTCCAGAGGATGACATTAAAACTTTTATCACGAACTTTTGGGGCGATGTGCCTACCTGGCCGCGCTCATTAACTGAAGTGAAAAAGTGTCTACGGACTCTATTTGAGAGTAACAAGCCGTATACTGTCATTCTGCCGTACAATGAGAAGGCGATATGGGCACAGGAGATAAGGGACCGGCTTATTGATCATCCTATACCGGTTCCCTCTCGCAAGCAACAGTTAGTGGCGGCTTGTCGACTCGGGTCTCGGGAGCAGAGCAGTGCATACAAGCGGAAGCTCAGAGCCCAGGACAAGTTGAAATTGATACCTCAAGCTTTCACATGCTTTGATGGTTTCTACACCCGTAAGGCTCCGATACAATACGCGAACCTTATTGATATGCTTGTCGGACTCGGTCATGATGATGAGCCGGACACAGTCACGTATGAACGGACGGGACTGGACGATTTGTCCGAGGAAGATTTGAGTTTGGAGGAGGACTTAGCGCCCCTCAAAGAACATAAGAAGATGTCGGGGGAAGATTTCCAAGCGGCGGCGCGGAAAATTTTAGAAGAAGGAGTGGGTACGGAGAGAGAGAAGGAGCTTCTCAAAGCTAAGATGGAGGCGTACAGAGAAATTTTCGACCCTCCTCGGGCAGGTGGTGTAAAGTCGGAGGACTTCACTGCTGTTATTTACAAGATACCGGGTGCGGAGCCATCTCCGGCACCGCGGAGGGCAAATTTGAGCATACATGAGGCGAAGATAGCGGAGGAGAACGTGAGACAGTTGCTCAATGAGGGCTTTATTGAGAGATCTACATCTCCAATTGTCTCTCAACCGAAAATCGTCCCCAAGCCAGGAGGAGAATGGCGTTTGACGATCAATTATGTCTGTGTGAATAAGGTGCTTGAGGAAGAGAGAAATCCTCTGCCGACCTTAGAAGAGGGCAGAAGAGTTGCTGCGGAATGCTAAATTCTATTCGGTCATTGACCTTAAGAACGGCTTCTGGCAGATACCACTGGACGAGAAATCCAGATGGCTGACTGCATTCGTGGCTGGTATGGAAATATACCAGTGGAAGGTGCTTCCGATGGGACTCAAACAGGCCCCGGGGCTCTTTCAGAAGGCGATGCAGAAGATGTTGAGTGGTCAATATGACGACCAGTCGGAGGATGGTTTTATGAGAAGGAGAGGACAGAAGGCGGGAGAATATGCATTTTGTTACATCGATGACATTATCGTATACTCTAACACAATTGAAGAGCATATCGATCACTTGTCAGATGTCTTCAGGCGCATCGGAGCATTTGGCCTGAAATGCAACTTAAAGAAATGTCAGCTTGCAAAGACAAGTGTGACGTATTTGGGTTACGAGATTTCTCATAACAGAGTCTCGATATCGCGCGAGAAGAGGGAGGAGATCATGAGTAGACAGTTGCCAAAGAATCGCACAGAGTTACACTCTTTTCTTGCGATGGCACAGTACTACAGCCAGTTCATACCCGATTGGGGTGCAACTCGGGCTAAGTTGGAGAAGATGATTGATTTTGGAGACTTTGAGAAGTGGGATGAGGAGGCTTTGCAGGCGTTTAATACGCTCAAAGATCTCATTTACAAAGATCCCAAGGACGGCGGATTAGTACTTATGATGCCCGATTTTACGAAGCCGTTCGTAGTCGACACGGATGCATCTAAGTTTGCGATTGGCGCGGTGCTGCAACAGGAAGATGAGGAGAAAAAGTTGCGCCCGATCATGTTTATTAGTAGAAAGCTGTGTGCGCGGAGCGAAATTACTGCACGCGACAGAGAGAGGCGTTGGCAGTAGTATGGGCTCTCAAGAGGCTCAGAGAATATCTATGGGGAGGACCTCTATTCACGGTTAGGACCGATCATCACAACCTTCTTTGGTTGATGAATCATGAACAAACCGGCCGTTTGGCGCGGTGGCAAGCTTTCTTGTCATGTTTCAATTTCACGATGGTCTATTTACCGGGAAAGCGAAACGTAGTCGCTGATAGCCTTTCTAGGCTAGAGTTTCAGTCGGAGGTGTCGGCTCTCGTATCATCAGTGGAAATGATAGATCTGTCCACGGACAAGGTGTACGAGGTAAGCCACATAGAGGCGATGCAGATGGCAAGAGGCGTTCGATATGACCGCACGGGTCTACGATATAGTCCTCAAGGCCCGGATCATGGCATATGCTGTGAGGCGCATGTTCTCGAAGACGCTGAGTGGTCTTATGAGGCATACGAGAATGCGAAGGCGAATATAAAAGAAGAGGAGGAGACGACTGAGGTCTATACTGAACCTCCACAGGAAAATCGAAGCGAGCTTGATGAAGACCCGGAGAGGGTAGGAGTAAGGTTGGAGGACGGTACTATCCATATCGCCTCGCCTACCGCATGGAGGCAGCAACAGGCGACGGATCCGGAGTTCAAGGAGCTCATAACGTTATACAAGAACCCTAATGAGCTTAAAAAGACTCCGCAGATCAAAGATCAAATGAAGGAGATGGCGTGGAGAGATGGGCTATTGTGGTACAAGGGCCAGCATGGCAAATTTGCATCACAGCCTGACAAATGGACTCTCTGGGTACCGGAGAAGTTGAGGCGCTTCATATATGTCGCAGCCCATAACTGCCCCTTACTGGCACATCCGGGTCGACAAAGAACTCATTGGTTCATAGCGAGGCGATTTTGGTGGAAAGGAATGAAGGAGGAGATAGACAGAGAAGTAGACGCATGTATCCCATGCAAAACACAAAGACACAGTTGAAGGCGAACTTTGGCCTGATCGGTACATTCCCGTTACACGCCGGGATGTTTGAATTCTTACACATCGATCATGTGGGACCTTTCCCCGAATCGGCCGAAGGGTACAGATACCTTCTTACTGCGGTAGATCGAGCCACCAATTATGTCTGGGTTGTTCCTGTTAAGGACGCTACAGGCAAGACAACTGCGGATGCTCTGATCGATAGGATCGTCTCGCAGATCGGAGTGCCTAGAAAGATATGTTCTGATCGAGGTTCTGACTTTAATAATGAAGTCATCGACAGACTATCTAAGTACTACGGGATGAAATGGCAATATGTTACTGCCTATAACCCGAGAGCGAATGGCAAGATCGAGCGGGTACATAGACCTCTCAAAGCCTCGCTTAAGATGTACTGTATGAAGAAGGAGAATCAGAGAGCCTGGGTGGAGGCAGCACCTTCATTTGCCTTTGCAATGAACTGTCTACCCTCATCGGCATTAGGAGGAGCCAGGAGCTCAGTCTCGCCATATCAATTGGTTTACGGCCGAGAGCCTAATATCCCAACCTCGCTTCTGCATCCAAAGGACACTTGGGCAGATGAGGATGAGTTGTTCGGGATGAGACTAAGAGCGAAGATGGAGGCGGAGCAAATAGTTGCGGCGCATAGGGAGGCGGAGCGCAGAAAGACTGACGCACAAGGAGTGCGACAAGCGCACTTAGATCAAGTCCGTTTCCGGGTTGGGGATATTGTACTCCTGTACCATCCTCAAGTACCCAAGGGGGTTAGCTCTAAGCTGTTTACCCACTGGAAAGGACCATACCAGATTATGGAGCAGATGGGACCTCTGAATTATAAGATCAGGGGTAGAGGGAAGGTGCAGATTGTGAATGTTCGAAGGCTGATCAAATATGACCCCTTCTTACTTGAGGATGAATCCGTTGAGGAGGCGTTGAAACGGATGAAGGAGGACTTCCAAGAGGTACCGCCTATACAGAAGGAGGATACCTTAGAGGAGGAGAATGCCTATCGGGCACCGGTCACGGAGAAGGAGGAGACCGAGAAGGAGAGTAAGGAAGACTCAAACCGCAAAAGCGCGGCGGGGACTCAGTCTAAAGCCCCCATAGTCCGCGGCGGTACGAAGGAGAAGTTCACGGAGGCGCAGAGGAGGAGAGCGCAAAACGATCTCATCTTCGACCAACCGAGGAAGGTGGCAAGGTCGACGCGAGCGACGGATGTCCATGGAGGAGGAGGGGACCTCTGAACTATAAGATCAGGGGTAGAGGGAAGGTGCAAATTGTGAATGTTCGAAGGCTGATCAAATATGACCCCTTCTTACTCGAGGATGAATCCGTTGAGAAGGCGTTGAAACGGATGAAGGAGGATTTCAAAGAGGTACCGCCTATCAGTAAGGAGGATACCTTAGAGGAGGAGAATGCCTATCGGGCACCTGTCTCGGAGAAGGAGGAGACCGAGAAGGAGAGTAAGGAAGACTCAAACCGCAAAAGCGCGGCGGGGACTCAGTCTAAGGCCCCCATAGTCCGCGGCGGTACAAAGGAGAAGTTCACGGAGGCGCAGAGGAGGAGAGCGCAAAATGACCTTATCTTCGACCAACCGAGGAAGGTGGCGAGATCGACGCGAGCGACGGATGTCCATGGAGGAGGAGAAGAGAAGGACACTAACCCAAACGCGGGTAATGTGGACATTCGACATGTGCGATGGAAGGAAGGCGAGGCGATTGCGACCATCAAGTGGGTCCGAGACGCTTTTTATCTGTTGAGACCGGCAGAATCTCATGTTGCCGATGACACTCTCTCAGATCTTTATCTCATGCGAGCTCTGGCGGTCCCGCAGACTACACGGGCAGCGCGGACATCGAAGAGATCCTCAGCAGCAAAAACGATATAACCGGTACTCCATTTCTGGAGAAGCATGGACCCTGTTGAGGATCCAAAAGCTAGACAATACTTACCGGTATACAAAGACGCGAAAGATCTCGAGACTTGGGATGATACTATTACCCCTCGAGACAAAGACCACACTGCGTGGACTATTCAGTCACTGCCTAGGGGAGTGCTTGACATTCCTTTTGACTTATCATTGGGCGCCATCCCTAACAAAATATGGGACATTCTTGAGGAGTCAAAGTTTGACTTGACTTTTGTTGGCGGCCCGCCACCTGGCAAAGGGGTTCGCGCAAGGCGACGAAGGCAGTAAGTGACATTTTTTTTTCTTTTATCACGGGTCGGACATTGAAAGCTGCATGTGGATTAATCTCATAGTGCCCATGTCAGATCATGTCTTATTAAAATATTTTTATACCATTGTTGTTACTTGGCATTTTTATCGCAACATATGAGTGCGAAGGTCAATCGGCAAATGGATACGACACAGTATAAGGGGATCGCTTGTGAGTTTAGCGATGGTGTTCCTGGTACGACCCTGCTTCAAGTATCCAGGGTGATGTTCTCAATAAATGTTCTCATAGTAGACATATTAAATATTTTTTTCTTTGGATATACTTAATATCGTCATACCAGCACGGTCCGTCTCTACTTGTGTCGGTTTATCGCATGGTCGGGTTCACTCACACCGGCTTTGGATATAGTTATTAGGACTGGCCCCCTAGTACTATATTAAGGTAACTGATTGAAAACAAGGGTATGTTATTAAACTTGAAAGACAATGTATTTACTTATCGGAAGTGTTTTTAGAGAAGGAGAAAAAATTATAATGCTGCTTTTATTTTAATAGTAATACTATTTGTTCTTGACATACTGCCTCAGGATTAAGTTACGGGGGGGACGAGTGTGGAAGGAGGAGTTTTTTATTTATTTACAAAAAATGATGCTAGAGATTTACACTTGACGCGTGTCTGGTGTATGCGTTTTATTTATCCACTGCACCGTCTATCCGTGGGTTAATGCACTTAGTTGCAACACCCCGTAGCGTTTGTGCAGAAAAGAAATCAGCAGCTATATGACGAAAATATTGCATATTTCCGTCATAAAAACGGGAAGAGGTACTGCAGGCATCACCCCCCGGATAGCCGGTAAAAAGTACAGTTTTTCTGGTGTCAGGTGCACCTAGTTTTTTTCCCAGTATTTCAATATCGTTTGGCAGGATTTGACATAATGCCATTTTAACCGTGGTCTGTGGCCGCTTTCTTTTTCGGCTTCACTGAGCTAATATAACGAGACATCATTCTCCTTTGGGGGATTTGTGTCTGGTTGTATTACCGACTTTTTATCGAGCTATCTTCAGGGAACGTAACAGTCCGTCGTGGTGCTGTAAGGTGAAGATGGTGCCAAGATTTTGTATTAATATCTCTTCTGCCAGGCTTCAGTCCCCTCAGGCTCTACGAGTGGCAAGTATATATTTATTAAAAAATGTTTGCGTAAAAAAAAGCATTTTACTAATATTAATAAATAATATAAAGTCTTAGCAAGTTTCCGACTGTTTTGACCAGTGGCCGCTGTGGCGGGCTACTGACTACGGTTCCGACACCGCAAGCGGTACGAAGTAACTTCGTATGATTCAACGCGTTTCATTTGCTTCCGCGCCATCCGCTCCCTTTTGTGGACCCTTGGCTCCTACCAGAGCCCTTGGAGCCTAAAATGGGTCTGCATCAAGGTGGGCTTGTACTTCCATCGGCTTGCCTGCTTTGGCTTAGAGCGCTTCCTGGTCCCCGTCGTCAGTGGTCCCTTGCGTTTCCGCCAGCTCGGCTGTGCCTGTCGATTCGAACTTTTTTTCTCTCAATCCCTGCAGGAGTCCTCCTCACGGGAGGCTTGCGGCACGGTTTCGGCCAACATGGCTGCTGCCTTTTCAAACCGATGCACTTCCTGGCTCTCCTCCTCGTCAGAGTGTGGTTGCGTTTCCGCCAGCTTGCTTGCGAATATGTGTGCATTTGCGTCTAACAAGACCTCAGAAGACTTCTGGTTGAGGCAGGCTTGCGTTTCGGTCGGGATATCTACTAGCTGGTACTCCTTATCAGCGTATGCTTGCAAACCGTTCGCTTCTGCCAAAGCCTCGGACGAGTCTTCATCAAGGTCGGTTTGTTTTGCCCTCTCGCCTGCAGATTTGCGAGCCTTTTCCAGAGGTGTTTCTTGAGCTGGACATAGCCCCTCAGAGGAATCCGATTCTTCCTCCTGGTCGCTGCCATGCTGTCGCCCAACCAAACTTTCCAGCGAGTCTATGGAGTTTCCTGAGCACTGTCTTGACAGGCCCTCAGTCTCTTTTTTAATCCACTTGTTCAAAGACTCGGCAGAAACCATCGCCTGGTCTGGATCGTCAAGTGCAATCTGGATGCTCGAATCAGCAGGTAGAGTGGCTAAGTGGACATGGCTCCTATCGTACACATACACAGAAGTCTCGGGCACAAACATGGAGGCATTCGGATCGACATATTCGAACGAAGAGAACTTGGAGTCGGCCATGCTAAAAGCGTGCTTGGTATCATCGTGAATATTAATATCGTCCACGTGGAAGGCAGTAGTTGGCACGGTCAAAACTTGACTGCTTGCTTCTTCTTCTAATGTTACTGGCATTTTACCTAGCAAACAAGAGATCAGGAATGCAAAACAGGAAGTTTGTCTACCTTCGTGGATGTTAGAAGAAGCTGGGGAGGAAGCTGTTAATTGCCGGTTTACTTCTTGTTCTAGGTGCGACTGCACTTCACCTAACCAGAAAGGAAGCTAAGCGGACCGAAGGGTTAGATCCTCTACCATAGCGACTTCCTGTTCCAAGAAATTTCTTCCGCAAGTTATCAAGCTGCTGCGCACTTCGTTGAAGAAGAATCATCAGAACCGCAACTTTTTCCTGTCACAGTCACACAAGCTTTCCAGAGCTGCCCTCTCGCGCACTCACTTCAAGCAAGCCAGCAAGCAAAAAAGACAACAACTACCACCACCAACAACAACAGCAACACAACAGCAACAGCAACAACAGCAACATTAACGACAACAACATTGTCACAAAAAAGAAAACCACCGCCGCCACAAAGAACAACCACGATACCTGGGCATCCGAGTTATCTGCAGGCTCGCAAGCTGATCCTGTGTACAAGCATTGTCAAGGATGAGAGAGCAGCAGTGCGGAACCTAGAAAACTGAGGGGTGATTCAGGCGAATGCATACGACGCTCTCCAGATTCAAGATCGATGGAGAAGTCCAGATCATCGGCTTGTTTCCTTTGCAATAGCTGTCTTGCCACTTGAGTTAGCTCCTAGGACGTAAATCTCATTGCTCGTTATCTGGTGTACTTGTGCAGATACCGACCTCGCTTTGCCGCCCGAGGTGCGTCTCATGCTGCCGCAGCAGCCGATTGTACCTACAGAGGCAACAGGCCAGGAGATGATGTATTTTCTTATTCTACGCCTGAATACAATGTGATGGATTACAACTAGCAAAACCATACTGACAAAAACGAGTGGTGAAGATGGGCAAGCAAACTTACTGTCGGCGCATATCGCGCAGTTCGGTGCGCAGCCAGGAGACGAGCTGCGCCACATGGCACGTGAAACAAACCACTCACACATGCATGCCTACCCCAGCATGGCCTGTCAAGTTGGCTTCTGGCGTGCATGGATTCTTTAGACTCTCCATACTCGAAGTGGTTGGCAAGCCATCTGGAGAAAGCGGTGTGATCTACATCATACATGAATGAGAACTGTTTCATTTCGTCTCAAATCATAATACCGGCGATTCTTTGGCTTTTAAATGCGGGATCACCAAGTTTTTGCTTGGGGAAAATATCGTTTTAATCCGAGGGGTCACTAGTCTCTGCCTCCAAACCAGCTGAGCAAGAAACAGAAGATGTGCCTGCTGTGGCAACTTGGTGGGGGACCGAGCAGAAGGCAAAGTAGGCGACGAGATATACAACCTATGGATGAACGTGCACACTTTGCTGTTATATATGTGACCCAAGCTCACCAGCTTCGAGGGGAATGACAGCAAAGTTGAAGGGATACGCAGCACCTGAAACACAAAACAAAAGCAACGATGAAAAGTTGAACAATTGTCAGTGTCGTAATAAACATTTATCAATCTTGAATTGTACAGAATATGTAGTCATATATAATACATTCTACCTACGCCATTGTGTTATAATACACTGACATGTCATGAATTCAAATCAAGAGTGCCATGCACGTAATTAATATTCACATGTTTATGCATGTATGCAACACATTCCCTTTTAGGACGTCCATGGAATGCATTTATGTGCGCAGATGTGTATCTAATTAATAAACTAAGTAAGTATGTCTGTATGTATGTCTGTATGTATGTATGTATGTATGTATATATGTCACGTCAAGTCATGTAATGCAAGATATGTATCTATGTATCTTATGTATGCATGTATATAAGTATGTCTATGCATGTATCTGTATGCATGTATGTCTATATGTATGTCTATACGTATGTCCATGCGTGTATGTATGCATGTAGTCTATGCATGTATGTATGCTTATGCATGCATGCATGTATGTATGTATGTATGTATGTATGTATGTATGTATGCATGTATGTATGTATGTATGTATGTATGCATGCATGTATGTATGCAAGCAATCTATGCAATCTATGCAATGTATGCAATGTATGCCATGTATGCATGTATGCATATGTATGCATACATGCATGCATGTTATGTTATGTTATGTTATGTTATGTTATGTCAGTTATGTCGTGTTATGCTATGCCATGCCATGTTATGTTATCTTATGTTATCTTATGTTATGTTATGTTATGTAATGTTATGTTATGCTATGTTATGTTATGCTATGTTGTGTTATGTTATGTTATGTTATGTTTGTTTGTTTGTTTGTTTGGTTGTTTGGTTGTTTCTTTGTTTGTTTGTTTGTATGCATGTATGTATGTATGTATGTATGCATATATACGTGTATACACATTCATGTATGCATGCGTCAATACATACTCATACTAAGACAGGACAGTTGATGTATAAGGACAGCCAGGTCACAGATTTTCGATATTCGATTTCTATCTCTGAACTCCAACCCCCACCAACACACACACACACATACGGACACGCACATACTTCTTTTCTTTCTTTTTCTTTCTTTTTCTTTTCTGATACTACTTTCTTTCTTTTTATTTTCTGATACTTTTTCTTTTTTTCTTTTTCCATATCTTTTCGTCCTTTTCGTTTTCTTTCTTTTTTTCTTTTTTCTCTCGGCTTTTGTTTTTTTAGTGTTGACCTGGAGAAAGAAGAACAAAACTGAGGCAAACACGTATCCCACCTACCAGATGAACGAGTTGTCCATTTTTTGAGGAATGATATTGGATTTCTCTGAATGACTCTAGTATGGGTAAATTGTGTGTGTGTGTGTGTGCGTGTGTGTGTGTGTGTGTACTTGTGTGTGCGTATGTGTGTTTGCGTTTGTGTGTATGTGATATATATATACATATATATATTATATATAAATATATATATATACATAATATTATATTATATGTATATATATACATATATATATATTTATTATTATCATTATTATTACTACTACTACTACTACTACTATTATTATTATTATTATTATTATTATTATTATTATTATTATTATTATTATTATTATTATTCAGCTCCATCGGTGGCCCCGATCATCAGGCGAGAGACTGACACGGGGGGGTGGAGGACCTCGAACAAGGGTATTGGAGGCTTATGTCCGTTGAGGATATGCCATTAGCTGCATCAGTACGCCTCTGTCACAGTCAACACTCCAAGGCAGATTTACTATGTCACAGTCAACACTCCAAGGCAGATTTACTATATCTTATTTGAGGGAAATCCCGATGAAAAAAGCTAGTCACACTTGCTAAACAGAGTTCCAGCCCAATGGCCTCAAGGCGTTAAACTGTGACGCCAACTCATAACCCTTTGGTGGTAGATGCTGGGGAGGAGGGTCGTTGCGCGCGTAAAAGATCTTAAACTCCGCATATGCTGGTTGATAGCCCAGGACCCAGCAGACACCAGATTGTTATGGGTGGGGTTTCGAGGCAGCTCTAACCGCGCTTGGTGTATGCACTTGCACATTCGGTGACGTCTTGCAAGAGGTTGCTGGGACTGCGGAATAACCTCGGCTTAGTGCAGTCTTGCCCTCAGGAGCTCCATCGGTGGCCCCGATCATCAGGCGAGAGACTGACACGGGGGGGTGGAGGACCTCGAACAAGGGTATTGGAGGCTTATGTCCGTTGAGGATATGCCATTAGCTGCATCAGTACGCCTCAGATATAGTATTATTATTATTATTATTATTATTCTTATTATTATTATTATTATTATTTGGACACCGTGATAGCCCAGTGGTCAAGTTCTACCATCTGGGCCCTGTCGCCAGTTCGATTCCCGTCGGTGCCACCAGTATTTTCATTGAACATACCGGTCCGTCTGGACCAGTATTTACATTGAACATACCGGTCCGTCTGGAAGTGTTGGAACTGCCCTTGCGGTGGTGTCATTAGAGCCTATCGTCAATTCTTCGTACTCCCCTCACGGGTGAGACGATGGAGGCGCATGTGCAGAAATGCATCAGCCATTGACAGAGAAGCACTATTATTATTATTATTATTATTATTATTATTATTATTATTATTTGGACAACGTGATAGCCCAGTGGTCAAGTTCTACCATCTGGGCCCTGTCGCCAGTTCGATTCCCGTCGGTGCCACCAGTATTTTCATTGAACATACCTGTCTATTTCTGGACCAGTATTTTCATTGAACATACCGGCCCGTCTGGAAGTGTTGGAACTGCCCTTGCGGGGGTGTCATTAGAGCTTATCGTCAATTCTTCGTACTCCCCTCACGGGTGAGACGATGGAGGCGCATGTGCAGAAATGCATCAACCATTGACAGAGAAGCACTATTATTATTATTATTATTATTATTATTATTATTATTATTATTACTGGATGCACATGGCCTTTTGGCTCAGCAATTGGCAGGAGATACACTATTATTATTATTATTATTATTATTATTATTATTACTATTTTGGACACCGTGATAGCCCAGTGGTCAAGTTCTACCATCTGGGCCCTGTCGCCAGTTCGATTCCCGTCGGTGCCACCAGTATTTTCATTGAACATACCGGTCCGCCTGGAAGTGTTGGAACTGCCCTTGCGGGGGTGTCATTAGAGCCTATCGTCAATTCTTCGTACTCCCCTCACGGGTGAGACGATGGAGGCGCATGTGCAGATTTGCATCAGCCATTGACAGAGAAGCACTATTATTATTATTATTATTATTATTATTATTATTATTATTATTTGGACACCGTGATAGCCCAGTGGTCAAGTTCTACCATCTGGGCCCTGTCGCCAGTTCGATTCCCGTCGGTGCCACCAGTATTTTCATTGAACATACCTGTCTATTTCTGGACCAGTATTTTCATTGAACATACCGGCCCGTCTGGAAGTGTTGGAACTGCCCTTGCGGGGGTGTCATTAGAGCTTATCGTCAATTCTTCGTACTCCCCTCACGGGTGAGACGATGGAGGCGCATGTGCAGAAATGCATCAGCCATTGACAGAGAAGCACTATTATTATTATTATTATTATTATTATTATTATTATTGACACCGTGATAGCCCAGTGGTCAAGTTCTACCATCTGGGCCCTGTCGCCAGTTCGATTCCCGTCGGTGCCACCAGTATTTTCATTGAACATACCGGTCTATTTCTGGACCAGTATTTTCATTGAACATACCGGTCCGTCTGGAAGTGTTGGAACTGCCCTTGCGGGGGTGTCATTAGAGCTTATCGTCAATTCTTCGTACTCCCCTCACGGGTGAGACGATGGAGGCGCATGTGCAGAAATGCATCAGCCATTGACAGAGAAGCACTATTATTATTATTATTATTATTATTATTATTATTATTATTATTATTATTTAGGGAGTACATAGGCCATCGGTCCCTTTCCATGGGCTGATTGGTATAAAGCTCCTAGAGAAATGTTCTATGCCGTCACTTCCTTTATTCCACCGATTGGTGTGGAGACTTTCCTTATGGAATGGAGGACTGGATGCACATGGCCTTTTGGCTCAGCAATTGGCAGACGATACATACATACATATTATTATTATTATTATTATTATCATTCGATGGAGGCGCATGTGCAGAAATGCATCAGCCATTGACAGAGAAGCACTATTATTATCATTATTATTACTATTATAGCCCAGTGGTTAAGGTCTACCATCTGGGACCTATCGCCAGTTCGATTCCCGTCGGTGCCAGTATTTTCAAAGGATATTTTCTTTGAAAGTATTGGTCTGTCTGGAAGGCTTGGAGCTGCCTTGCGGGGGTGTCAGTAGAGCGTATCGTCAAATCTTCGTACTCCCCTCGCGGGTGAGACATTTCGCGGGTGAGACGATGGAGGCACATGTGCAGAAATGCATTCGCCATTTAGAGAAGCACTATTATTATTATTATACATATTATATATATATAATTATGGACACCGTGATAGCCCAGTGGTCAAGTTCTACCATCTGGGCCCTGTCGCCAGTTCGATTCCCGTCGGTGCCACCAGTATTTTCATTGAACATACCGGTCTATTTCTGGACCAGTATTTTCATTGAACATACCGGCCCGTCTGGAAGTGTTGGAACTGCCCTTGCGGGGGTGTCATTAGAGCTTATCGTCAATTCTTCGTACTCCCCTCACGGGTGAGACGATGGAGGCGCATGTGCAGAAATGCATCAGCCATTGACAGAGAAGCACTATTATTATTATTATTATTATTATTATTATTATTATTATTTTGGACACCGTGATAGCCCAGTGGTCAAGTTCTACCATCTGGGCCCTGTCGCCAGTTCGATTCCCGTCGGTGCCACCAGTATTTTCATTGAACATACCGGTCTATTTCTGGACCAGTATTTTCATTGAACATACCGGCCCGTCTGGAAGTGTTGGAACTGCCCTTGCGGGGGTGTCATTAGAGCTTATCGTCAATTCTTCGTACTCCCCTCACGGGTGAGACGATGGAGGCGCATGTGCAGAAATGCATCAGCCATTGACAGAGAAGCACTATTATTATTATTATTATTATTATTAATATTATTATTATTTAGGGAGTACATAGGCCATCGGTCCCTTTCCATGGGCTGATTGGTATAAAGCTCCTAGAGAAATGTTATGCCGTCACTTCCTTTATTCCACCGATTGGTGTGGAGACTTTCCTTATGGAATGGAGGACTGGATGCACATGGCCTTTTGGCTCAGCAATTGGCAGACGATACATACATACATATTATTATTATTATTATTATTATTATTATTATTATTATTATTATTATTATTATCACTGGATGCACATGGCCTTTTGGCTCAGCAATTGGCAGGAGATACACTATTATTATTATCATTATTATTACTATTATAGCCCAGTGGTTAAGGTCTACCATCTGGGACCTATCGCCAGTTCGATTCCCGTCGGTGCCAGTATTTTCAAAGGATATTTTCTTTGAAAGTATTGGTCTGTCTGGAAGGCTTGGAGCTGCCTTGCGGGGTGTCAGTAGAGCGTATCGTCAAATCTTCGTACTCCCCTCGCGGGTGAGACATTTCGCGGGTGAGACGATGGAGGCACATGTGCAGAAATGCATTCGCCATTTAGAGAAGCACTATTATTATTATTATTATTATTATTATTATTATTATTATTATTATTATTATTATTATTATTTGGACGTGATAGCCCAGTGGTCAAGTTCTACCATCTGGGCCCTGTCGCCAGTTCGATTCCCGTCGGTGCCACCAGTATTTTCATTGAACATACCTGTCTATTTCTGGACCAGTATTTTCATTGAACATACCGGCCCGTCTGGAAGTGTTGGAACTGCCCTTGCGGGGGTGTCATTAGAGCTTATCGTCAATTCTTCGTACTCCCCTCACGGGTGAGACGATGGAGGCGCATGTGCAGAAATGCATCAGCCATTGACAGAAGCACTATTATTATTATTATTATTATTATTATTATTATTATTATTATTATTATTATTATTTAGGGAGTACATAGGCCATCGGTCCCTTTCCATGGGCTGATTGGTATAAAGCTCCTAGAGAAATGTTCTATGCCGTCACTTCCTTTATTCCACCGATTGGTGTGGAGACTTTCCTTATGGAATGGAGGACTGGATGCACATGGCCTTTTGGCTCAGCAATTGGCAGACGATACATACATACATATTATTATTATTATTATTATTATCATTATTATTACTATTATAGCCCAGTGGTTAAGGTCTACCATCTGGGACCTATCGCCAGTTCGATTCCCGTCGGTGCCAGTATTTTCAAAGGATATTTTCTTTGAAAGTATTGGTCTGTCTGGAAGGCTTGGAGCTGCCTTGCGGGGGTGTCAGTAGAGCGTATCGTCAAATCTTCGTACTCCCCTCGCGGGTGAGACACGCGGGTGAGACGATGGAGGCACATGTGCAGAAATGCATTCGCCATTTAGAGAAGCACTATTATTATTATTATACATATTATATATATATATAATTATGGACACCGTGATAGCCCAGTGGTCAAGTTCTACCATCTGGGCCCTGTCGCCAGTTCGATTCCCGTCGGTGCCACCAGTATTTTCATTGAACATACCGGTCTATTTCTGGACCAGTATTTTCATTGAACATACCGGCCCGTCTGGAAGTGTTGGAACTGCCCTTGCGGGGGTGTCATTAGAGCTTATCGTCAATTCTTCGTACTCCCCTCACGGGTGAGACGATGGAGGCGCATGTGCAGAAATGCATCAGCCATTGACAGAGAAGCACTATATATATATAATATATATATATTGTATATATATATGAGAGAGAGACTATTATTATTATTATTATATTCTTATATATTATATATATTGTATATATATATGAGAGAGAGAGAGAGATTCAAGACTATCATCTTGAGATTTCCATGCATGAAGCTTTCTCTTCCACAAATTTCAAGACACAAGCGGAACATACCATCATGGATCTCCATTGAGAAGTTTGGGACCAAAGGCACACCAACAATGCCGTCGAAATCATGAAGAACGCACTTGACACTAAAGCATCCGTGGTCGAGAAACGACATGAAAAACACAAGAAAATGTTTGTTAGAAGTTGTGGGTACATACATAAATTCGAAAAACCTTTCATGAGCTGAGAAAACGAGGTTGGACTGCAGTAGGATTCACTTTCATGCTCGGGCTCGTCCATAGAGTACAGAGCAAAGAAGATTATGAGTCCAATCAAGGGACCACTAAAAAGCACAATCAATCGAATATTTGTTGAGCTCAGCAAAACCAAGATCAGTTGAATAAGCTGGATGTTGAGACACGCTCACACAAACTCGGTACATGGTTTTGGGGTTCTGTATGAGAGGAGATGCCTAGGTCTTTGTACCTCATGAATCTCGACCACCCCATTTTTGTCGAACTCACGACTTGTGACAGGCCGGTAGTCTGTGAAGACAAGAATCTCTTCCAGGTTTTCCGGCGTCCGTTTCCTTTTCCTTTTTTTTGCATCCCAGCCGTGATCCAGCGGTAGTCTTTCTGCAAAGGGAAGTTTCCAGAGTTTCTTCGCTAACTTTTCTGAGCCGATTCTTGCGGCTCTCAAAAAACATCGCTTTTACGGAACCTTTGCTCGCCTCGCTGGCTAGGACTTGGTAAATTTTTGCTCAAGCAGCGACATGTGTGTGTGTGCAAGTGTGTGTGTGTGTGTGTGTGTGTGTGTATGT
>WBZZ01002582.1:190000-200000 GCA_019918135.1 Paulinella micropora | reverse complement strand
AAGATAGCTCAATAAAAAGTCGGTAATACAACCAGACACAAATCCCCAAAAGAGAATGATGTCTCGTTATATTAGCTCAGTGAAGCCGAAAAGAAAACGGCAACAGACCAAGGTTAAAATGGCATTAGGTCAAATCCGGCCAAACGATAATGAAAATAATGGGAAAAAACTAGGTGCACCTGACACCAGAAAAAGGGTACTTTTTACCTGCTATCCGGGGGGTGATGCCTACAGTACACCTTCCCGTTTTTATGACGGAAATATGCAATATTTTCGTCATATAATTGCTGATTTCTTTTCTGCACAAACGCTACGGGGTGTCGCAACTAAGTGCATTAACCCACGGATAGACGGTGCAGTGGATATATAAAACGCATACGCCAGACACTAGTCAACTATAAATCTCCAGCCTCGTTTTTGTAAATAAAAACTCCTCCTTCCACACTTGTTGTCCCCCCCGTAACTTAATTCTGAGGCAGTATGTCAAGAACAAATAGTATTACTATTGCAATAAAAGCAGCGTTATAATTTTTCTCCTTCTCCAAAAACACTTCCGATCAAATACATTGTCTTTTAATAACATACCCTTGTATTCAATCGGTTACCTTAATATAGTACTAGGGAGCCAGACCTAATAACTATATCCAAAGCCGGGGTGAGTGAGCCCGACCATGCGATATGCCGGCACAAGTAGAGACGGACCGTGCTGGTATGACGATATTAAGTATATCCAAAGAAAAAAAATTTAATATGTCTACTATGAGAACATTTT
This sequence comes from Paulinella micropora, assembly GCA_019918135.1. NCBI lineage: Eukaryota > Cercozoa > Imbricatea > Euglyphida > Paulinellidae > Paulinella > Paulinella micropora. The sequence continues at coordinate 199,228 of WBZZ01002582.1, read as the reverse complement.
TTGAGAACATCACCCTGGATACTTGAAGCAGGGTCGTACCAGGAACACCATCGCTAAACTCACAAGCGATCCCCTTATACGGTGTCGTATCCATTTGCCGATTGACCCTCGCACTCATATGTTGCGATAAAAATGCCAAGTAACAACAATGGTATAAAAACATTTTAATAAGACATGATCTGACATGGGCACTATGAGATTAATCCACATGCAGCTTTCAATGTCCGACGCGTGATAAAAGAAAAAAATGTCACTTACTGCCTTCGTCGCCTTGCGCGAACCCCTTTGCCAGGTGGCGGGCCGCCAACAAAAGTCAAGTCAAACTTCGACTCCTCCAGAATGTCCCATATTTTGTTAGGGATGGCGCCCAAAGATAAGTCAAAAGGAATGTCAAGCACTCCTCTAGGCAGTGACTGAATAGTCCACGCAGTGTGGTCTTTGTCTCGAAGGGTAATAGTATCATCCCAAGTCTCGAGATCTTTCGCGTCTTTGTACACCGGTAAATATTGTCTAGTTTTTGGATCCTCAACAGGGTCCATGCTTCTCCAAAAATGGAGTACCGGTTGTATCGTTTTTGCTGCTAAGGATCTCTTCGATGTCCGTGCTGCCCGTGTAGTCTGCGGGACCGCCACAGCTCGCATGAGATAAAGATCTGAGAGAGTGTCATCGGCAACATGAGATTCTGCCGGTCTCAACAGATAAAAAGCGTCTCGGACCCACTTGATGGCCGCAATCGCCTCTCCTTCCTTCCATCGCACATGTCGAATGTCCACATTACCCGCGTTCGGGTTAGTGTCCTTCTCCCCTCCTCCTCCATGGACATCCGTCGCTCGCGTCGACCTTGCCACCTTCCTCGGTTGGTCGAAGATGAGATCGTTTTGCGCTCTCCTCCTCTGCGCCTCCGTGAACTTCTCCTTCGTACCGCCGCGGACTATGGGGGCTTTAGATTGAGTCCCCGCCGCGCTTTTGCGGTTTGAGTCTTCCTTACTCTCCTTCTCGGTCTCCTCCTTCTCCGTAACCGGTGCCCGATAGGCATTCTCCTCCTCTAAGGTATCCTCCTTCTGTATAGGCGGTATCTCTTGGAAGTCCTCCTTCATCCGTTTCAACGCCTCCTCAACGGATTCATCCTCAAGTAAGAAGGGGTCATATTTGATCAGCCTTCGAACATTCACAATCTGCACCTTCCCTCTACCCCTGATCTTATAATTCAGAGGTCCCATCTGTTCCATGACCTGGTATGGTCCTTTCCAGTGGGTAAACAGCTTAGAGCTAACCCCCTTAGGGACTTGAGGATGGTACAAGAGTACAATATCCCCAAACTGGAAACGGACTTGATCTAAGTGCGCTTGTCGCACTCCTTGTGCGTCAGTCTTTCTGCGCTCCGCCTCCCTGTGCGCCGCAACTATTTGCTCCGCCTCCATCTTCGCTCTTAGTCTCATCCCGAACAACTCATCCTCATCTGCCCAAGTGTCCTTTGGATGCAGAAGTGAGGTTGGGATATTAGGCTCTCGGCCGTAAACCAATTGATATGGCGAGACTGAGCTCCTGGCTCCTCCTAATGCCGATGAGGGTAGACAGTTCATTGCAAAGGCAAATGAAGGTGCTGCCTCCACCCAGGCTCTCTGATTCTCCTTCTTCATACAGTACATCTTAAGCGAGGCTTTGAGAGGTCTATGTACCCGCTCGATCTTGCCATTCGCTCTCGGGTTATAGGCAGTAACATATTGCCATTTCATCCCGTAGTACTTAGATAGTCTGTCGATGACTTCATTATTAAAGTCAGAACCTCGATCAGAACATATCTTTCTAGGCACTCCGATCTGCGAGACGATCCTATCGATCAGAGCATCCGCAGTTGTCTTGCCTGTAGCGTCCTTAACAGGAACAACCCAGACATAATTGGTGGCTCGATCTATTGCGGTAAGAAGGTATCTGTACCCTTCTGCCGATTCGGGGAAAGGTCCCACATGATCGATGTGTAAAAATTCAAACATCCCGGCGTGTAACGGGAATGTAACGATCAGGCCAAAGTTCGCCTTCAGCGGTGTCTTTGTGGTTTTGCATGGGATACATGCGTCCACTTCCCTGTCTATCTCCTCCTTCATCCCTTTCCATCAAAATCGCCTCGCTATGAACCAATGAGTTCTTTGTCGACCCGGATGTGCCAGTAAGGGGCAGTTATGGGCTGCGACATATATGAAGCGCCTCAACTTCTCTGGTACCCAGAGAGTCCATTTGTCAGGCTGTGATGCAAATTTGCCATGCTGGCCCTTGTACCACAATAGCCCATCTCTCCACGCCATCTCCTTCATCTGATCTTTGATCTGTGGAGTCTTTTTAAGCTCATTAGGGTTCTTGTATAACGTTATGAGCTCCTTGAACTCCGGATCCGTCGCCTGTTGCTGCCTCCACGCGGTAGGCGAGGCGATATGAATAGTACCGTCCTCCAACCTTACTCCTACCCTTTCCGGGTCTTCATCAAGCTCGCTTCGATTTTCCTATGGAGGTTCAGTACAGACCTCAGTCGTCTCCTCCTCTTCTTTTATATTCGCCTTCGCGTTCTCGTATGCCTCATAAGACCACTCAGCGTCTTCGAGAACATGCGCCTCACAGCATATGCCATGCTCCGGGCCTTGAGGACTATATCGTAGACCCGTGCGGTCATAACGAACGCCTCTTGCCATCTGCATCGCCTCTATGTGGCTCACCTCGTACACCTTGTCCGTGGACAGGTCCATCATCTCCACTGATGATACGAGAGCCGACACCTCCGACTGAAACTCTAGCCTGGAAAGGCTATCAGCGACTACGTTTCGCTTTCCCGGTAAGTAGACCATCGTGAAATTGAAACATGACAAGAAAGCTTGCCACCGCGCCAAACGGCCGGTTTGTTCATGATTCATCAACCAAAGAAGGTTGTGATGATCGGTCCTAACCGTGAATAGAGGTCCTCCCCACAAGTATTCTCTGAGCCTCTTAAGAGCCCATACTACTGCCAACGCCTCCCTCTGTCGCGTGCAGTAATTTCGCTCCGCCGCACACAGCTTTCTACTAATAAACATGATCGGGCGCAACTTTTTCTCCTCATCTTCCTGTTGCAGCACCGCGCCAATCGCAAACTTAGATGCATCCGTGTCGACTACGAACGGCTTCGTAAAGTCGGGCATCATAAGTACTAATCCGCCGTCCTTGGGATCTTTGTAAATGAGATCTTTGAGCGTATTAAACGCCTGCAAAGCCTCCTCATCCCACTTCTCAAAGTCTCCAAAATCAATCATCTTCTCCAGCTTAGCCCGAGTTGCACCCCAATCGGGTATGAACTGGCTGTAGTACTGTGCCATCGCAAGAAAAGAGTGTAACTCTGTGCGATTCTTTGGCAACTGTCTACTCATGATCTCCTCCCTCTTCTCGCGCGATATCGAGACTCTGTTATGAGAAATCTCGTAACCCAAATACGTCACACTTGTCTTTGCAAGCTGACATTTCTTTAAGTTGCATTTCAGGCCAAATGCTCCGATGCGCCTGAAGACATCTGACAAGTGATCGATATGCTCTTCAATTGTGTTAGAGTATACGATGATGTCATCGATGTAACAAAATGCATATTCTCCCGCCTTCTGTCCTCTCCTTCTCATAAAACCATCCTCCGACTGGTCGTCATATTGACCGCTCAACATCTTCTGCATCGCCTTCTGAAAGAGCCCCGGGGCCTGTTTGAGTCCCATTGGAAGCACCTTCCACTGGTATATTTCCATACCCACAACGAATGCAGTCAGCCATCTGGATTTCTCGTCCAGTGGTATCTGCCAGAAGCCGTTCTTAAGGTCAATGACCGAATAGAATTTAGCATTCCGCAGCACCCTTCTGCCTTCTTCTAAGGTCGGCAGAGGATTTCTCTCTTCCTCTAGCACCTTATTCACACTGGCATAATTGATCGTCAAGCGCCATTCTCCTCCTGGCTTAGGGACGATTTTCGGTTGAGAGACAATTGGAGATGTAGATCTCTCAATAAAGTCCTCATCGAGCAACTGTCTCACATTCTCCTCCGCTATTTTTGCCTCATGTATGCTCAAATTTGCCCTCCGTGGTGCAGGAGATGGTTCCGCACCCGGTATCTTGTAAATGACAGCAGTGAAGTCATCCGACTTTACACCACCTGCCCGAGGAGGGTCGAAAATTTCTCTGTACGCCTCCATCTTAGCTTTGAGAAACGCCTTCTCTCTCTCCGAACCCACTCCTTCTTCTAAAATTTTCCGCGCCGCCGCTTGGAAATCTTCCCCCGACATCTTCTTATGCTCCTTGAGGGGCGCTAAGTCCTCCTCCAAACTCAAATCTTCCTCGGACAAATCGTCTAGTCCCGTCCGTTCATACGTGACTGTGTCCGGCTCATCATCATGACCCAGCCCGACAAGCATATCAATAAGGTTCGCGTACTGTATCGGAGCCTTACGGGTATAGAAACCATCAAAGCATGTGAAAGCTTGAGGTATCAATTTCAACTTGTCCTGGGCTCTGAGCTTTTGCTTGTATGCACTGCTCTGCTCCCGAGACCCGAGTCGACAAGCCACCACTAACTGTTGCTTGCGAGAAGGAACAGGTATAGGATGATCAATAAGCCGGTCCCTTATCTCCTGTGCCCAGATCGCCTTCTCATTGTATGGCAGAATGACAGTATACGGCTTGTTACTCTCAAATAGAGTCCGTAGACACTTTTTCACTTCAGTTAATGAGCGCGGCCAGGTAGGCACATCGCCCCAAAAGTTCGTGATAAAAGTTTTAATGTCATCCGCTGGAGTATCGGGGATACGCCCCTTCCTCCTTGGCACAAACGCCTCTCTCTTCTCATCTGACACCTTCGCATGGTAACAGTAGCCATTAGTAATATGGACATCTGCCCCGCCACCTTCTGCGAATCTGGCCAACGACGGGCACTGTTTCGCAACACATATTATCTCCTCATTACGCGCTACGACTAAGTCATCAATAGACTTTCTGTCCCATGCGGGAATCGTAACCGTATACGCCTGCATCTCCGTCTCCCAATTGTCGGTCCAGGTCAGTTCCTCCGGCACTGTGACATAGGGGTGTACATAGGCTTCAGTTGCCTCATGTACGAAGGCCAACACCTTTTCCTCTCCGTTGCTAGACTCAGCTCAAAAGCCTCGTATGAGTCAGTAGCAGTCATCGGATTAATATCCTCCTCCTCTCCATTCTTCACTCCATAAATCACCCGCCGTGCGGCGCAATCGATCACAGCCCCCATCGTAGCCAATTGGTCATACGACAGCAGGATTGAACTGTGGTAATCGGGGACAACATAGAGGTCCGCACGATATACTCGACCGGATTTCAATTTGAAAATTAATGTGACGATGCCCGTAATTTCCGTACGGCTGCCTACCCCTTTTAGGGTCCCCTTTGTTTTTCTAATGTTTTTGTCCACCCATGTCCGGTGACTATTCAAAAACTTCTGGCCGACAATATTAATATTCGCCATCGTATCATTACCAACTTTTAATGTGGTTTGTAAAGTTTCACAAAAGAGGTCAGTGTAGCATAGCGCGTCTGGTCTATGTAAACTAGCCGCTAGCACATGAATTTTTCGTTCTAGGGTTTTGAGTCTAAGCTCAAGTTCCTTGTCCTCTTCTCGTTCTCCCCCCTTTTCCGCCAACTTAACTTCTTGAGTCTCCGGGGCTTCCGGTATCTCGAGTGTCTTTTGGACAGAGTCTGGTACACCGAGTGTACTCGTGTCTATAGCAGAGACTATTGAGTCCTTTGGCGGGGGTACGGTCCGCTGCTTCTTCGTAGGAGAAGACCTAGCCTTTGGTTTCGGCTTCCTCTCCTCCATCGCCTTCTTCGCCTTCCTATTCGCATCATTTATCATATTAGCTCTCGAAGGATGAACTAGCAAGTGCTTACCTTGAGGCTTGTGAGGCTGTGTGCCTTCACCTTCACGTCCAGGAGGAACGGAACCGTTCGTATCCTGTTCAGCAACAGTAGGCATAACTGTGACTGTCGGATTAAAAAGAACAGTTTTTATCTCCTTCTCTCTCTTCTTTTCCTCCCTCTTTTCCTCCCGTCATTCTAGGACTTCAACACGCTCACCTGAGCCAGTGTCTTCGTCTTGACGTCCCCCCTCCGTAGCGGTATAAGCTTGCTGGGGGTAGTTGGAGCTGGAACTGGTGCTATAATTCCAGTATCCGTGTCCTCTGGGAGGGCGCGCTGGGGTCCGTCCTCCCCTTCCACGAAAGCCTCGTCCTCGTGGTGCCGCCCCTCTTGGTGTCCCTCGGGACCCTCGTGACGATCCTCTCGTCTCTCCTCCTCCTCTAGTCGGCGCCTTTGATCGGCCCGATGTCTCTCTCTTCTCCCTTCTCTTCATTCTGTCAAGGAAGTAAATGATGGCCTCCCGGAACTCCGCATCCGAGACCATATTCGCATTCCACCTCCCCTCCTCCAACTCCTTCTTGTACATGGCGTACATGGTCTTTTTCATGCCTTCGAGCTATCTAAGGAAAAGATTTCGCTGCCTATCATCAAGAGAGTCGTGGCTGAAGAGGCAATTGCCTACTCCTTTTTGTGCCTCATGCTTACACGCCATGTATGAAAAATAGCGGTAGCACTGCGTCGGCTCATCATCTCTCCCCCTCTTGAGACATGCCGTTCGAGTTGCATGTGCTGCTTGAGCACCTCCAACCCCCTGTGTCGCGGCACTGGAGAATGACTCGGTGGCAGTGTCCAAGTCGGAACACGCTTCTAGCACCTCCCTATACAGGTCGCCCGGCGGAGTAGCCGCTACAGTCCTCTCGTATATATTCGTTTCTAAAAAATCCGCCGTCTTCACCGCCGTGAAGGTCGGACAGGACTGTATGATCCTTGCGAGCTTGCTCGGGTGTCGTGTACACAAAGCACTCAGGAAGTACAAAATGATAGACTTCCTGCTATAAAAGAGCCCGTACTTGGCGCTGACCTCAGTGAGGATCGCTGCCAACCTCGTGCCAATGCCCAGCCCTTCGTTCACCTCTTGAAAAATCTCAAACCCAATCAAAGTACCAGTGCACAGGTGCTGATACCCATGAGTTTTAAAGTATTGCAAGAGGACGGCAACTGGCACCGTGCATTGCATGTCTGAGGCTGCTCTCCTAGCCGACACCTCTACCGCTCGCAACGCCTTGTATTCCACAACATCAAATCCTTGTGTGAGGATTGATGGGTCCAACAAGGTAGACAACGCCTCATACTCCTGTGTTTCGTCTGTTGGATGCTGCTTCATACAAGCATTAATTCTTCTGAGCTTGTCTCGAAGGTTCGCATCCGTGTCCTTCTGACTCGCTGTCTCTGCATACAGCGTCAGAGCAGTGGCATCGGACTTGGTATATTTTTGGAAGGCCTGTATGATAGCATGTCTGTCCTTCTTGTAATTACTGTTGACAATAACAGTGGTAGGCGCTGAGCTAGTTGCAGGGGCCGAAGGGGCTGTGTGGGCTGACGGGGCGGAGCGGCCCGAGGGAGCCATGTAAGATCCAGAGGAATATTTCGGTCCCTTTGTTCCCGCCGCCTTGGCTAATGCAATCTTTGCCTCCATCTCCTTCTTTTCTTTCTCAGCCGCTAGCTCTTTGATATACAGCTCTTGGGCATGATGAAAAAAAGACAGGATCTCAGCTGCCTTCCGAAGGAACAAGGCTTTCTCCGCCAACTCCTTCTCTCCCGCTTTGTTGGTGGGGGGTGGTGCGGCCGTCCCCTCCAAGATCGTATGATCCTTCGTGAAGACCCACCTCTTCCATGCGTCATCCTTCACCAAGGCAGCATGCAGCTTCTTCATCCTCGTCACCCCTCCAGCTTCGCATTCTATTTCCCTCAGGGCCGGGTGAAGGTCCCTGCCAAACTGGGTGTGTTGGAGTTTACCCAGGTCCACTAACTTGGCCTCCATAAGTTTCAGAGACACATCCATGACATTGATCTGTCCTTTTGGATTCCTGAACTTAAACTCCTTTTCCACTCTCTTTATTGAATCAATGTCCTGACCAGGATCGAGCAACCTAGCCAGTGCTCTTGTGTTCCATGGCAGCACAGTCTTTCCAGTCTGGTACTCAAAGAGTATAGCACACTCAAACACTGTCCATGAGAGGTCGAGTAGCTCCAGTAAAGACATATTGTCCCCAAATGAGACATGTTGCACCTGTAACTGTGCACCGTCGTCTCTGAGGAATTCTGCGAGAGGCAGAGCTTGCCTTGGGAGAGGGTAACAGATGTCCTCCTTCTTCAAGGGTTGTCCCCATCGCATTTCTTGGGGAATGTATGGCCATTTATAGGCATCATCCTTCCCTTTCTTCTCCTCAAACTCCTTCTTACTTAGTTTGCCATATTCGGCCACAAACCTCGCTTCCTCTCCTCTTTCTGCTCCTCCTCGACTTCCTCTGCTCCTCCTGTGTCAAAGGAAGGCGCAGTAAAAAATTGATTCTCTGCTCCTCCTGTGTCAAAGGAAGGTGCCAGATCTCCTCCTTCTGCATGAGAGTCAACGAACTCCTCTTCGTGTCCTGGGGTTCGCTCACTCTCCCCCCCTCCTTCCTGCCAGTCTTCAGACCTAGTAGACATGGATGCTGAAGGAATACGGATGAGACAGAATTGTTTCTACCCAGTAATTGCTCTGTTCGTCTATGAGGAACGAATAGAGAGAAAAAACGAAAAAACAATATAGAGAGAGAGCGTCTCACCTCTATATCTTATGTGTGTGTGTTTTTTTTTTTTTTTTTTTTTTTTTTTTTTTTTTTTGTGAGAAAGAAGTAATCTGTACGACTTTCTCTGAAAATTTGATCTCCTTCTCCACTCCTCTTTTCTTTTTCTCTTTTTGTTGTTGTATCTGTTATGAGGTACGAGGACCTATGTACAGATAATGTCAAAGAGGCTAGAGAAGCACTCCTTGAGAAGTCGACTTGTCGTCTGACACTTGTTCAGACCTATTGTCGAAAGACAGTCAGAGATTTGCAAAAATACTCTGATGTGTGTGGTTTGAGAGGCAACAAAGTGCACAGACTTGAAAGGTAGAGTACTACGCTCGTGTCCTTCAAGTTTGTTTGTATCTGTGATTGTTTGTTTGTACGTGTTGACCTACTCTGTCTCTGTCTCAAGAGAGAACAAAAGAACAGCTACGAGGTCTGGTGTCTGGCCTCCTTGTGAGGACACAGATACAGGCTGTGGAGAGGGTACTGAGACACCTCACAAACGCCTAGA
>WBZZ01002582.1:177500-185000 GCA_019918135.1 Paulinella micropora | reverse complement strand
TACTACTTCTACTACTACTACTACTACTACTACTACTAGGCCTAGGCCTTCGATTTAATGAAGTTAATTTTTCTTAACTTCTGGTCATCCATACAAATCGTTAGCTCAAGAGCTATTGATTTAACTAGATGGTGACCTACTTCTCAAATTATTAATAGTAATGAAAATTAAATTATTAAAAAAAAATTAAGAAAATATTAAAATAAAATAAAATAAAAATAGATTGAGTATTAAAATAAAATAAGATAGAGTATTAAAATAAAATAAGATAAAGTAAAATAAAAATAAAGGAGAAAATAAAAGTAAAAATGAAATAACAAAGGTAATATTATATATATTACATATACATATCTGGAGGGGTGCACAAGATGGCACTCCATGGGAAGAGGAGGTGGTTGGGCCTCTCCCCACGAAGGTGACCGCTTGGGGAGGGCGGTCACCGGGATATGCGCAACTCTCAACTGGGCATTTACTCGGTAGGGGTTCGGCCAGGCAGGTTGTGGGGTTGTCTGTTGGATTGTTGGTTGGCTCGTTTTTCTTGGCTGTTGGTTTGGGTCTGGTTTCCTGGTTAGCCCATTTTCGCCGAATTTCCTGCCGAGTAAATGCCTGGGGGCTTCCAGTTCCGGTTTGGTGATCTTGTTGAGGTGAGCATTCGGAGGAAACAGTACCGAGATGGGTTGAAGATAGGATTCACATTGAGCCGAGATGGGGCTGAGTTGACCTGTTCCAACTCGGCTCCATTTCGGCTTCATGTTCATCCTATCTTCATCCTATCTGGGTTTTGTCTCCTCCCTATCTTCGCTTCTTCGGGCTTGCCTAACTGGAACACATGATGAGCGCACGTTGGAGAGGGGCTTCAGTCGGTCCCAATGCCTGCCAGTGCCTTGCTGCGTTGCCGTGCCTTGCCCCATGCATTCACACCCTCCACCGTTGCATTTCTAACTGAGCAGCTTCGGCTGGGATTACTATACTTGTCTGTAAGACCCTATAGGTACCGCTAGGTTCGCGCCTTCTATACCCACGTGGGGGAAGGAGTTTCAGCGGCACGCCGTCCGATCTGGCTCCACTCGGGGACACCCGTACCTCATGATGTGTATTGTTAGGAGCAGCTGAAAGTCCATAAGGCATGAGAGTAGAGGCGTTGGCGATGCGATGGAGAGTGTGTGTAGTGCGTGAGGCAGGTTCTGGCGACGCTGGGGGGTGCTGGCGGGCGCCGAAGGGCACGAAGCGACGCGGCAGCGTCCAGTGACACCGGCGGAAATGCGTGTAGTGTGTGTTGCAGATACCGCCGATGCTATTTGCATGGACGGGCGCTTTCCTCGGCGTAAAGAGGCGCGGCGGTGATGGCCAGCGACATTGGCCGTCTACTACTCTCAATGGATTACAAATACGCGAAGCACGGAGCTACCACTGTGGCCCTTATGGGACAAGGTAGAATCGCCGAAGACCTGGACAATCCCCGTGGGAATGCCTCTTCGACTGGCTCTGGCCCGATGTCCCAGGATGGGAGGATGAGGGCTCGCGTATATGACGGAATTCCTGAACCACGTGGAGAGGCTATCTTAGCTGCGCCTCATCCTTCCTCCCCAAACCTGGCACACGGGTCGGCGCTTCAACATAAGGCGAGCGGCGCTATATGGCAGATGGCACCGCCGCCTCGACGGTACCGGCGGGTAGATCGGTACGACAAGGACGGGCGTAATCTGATTGTCTGGGGGCTCTCAGAACGCGCCAATCTACAGGAGATCGCCTCCAAAATGAGCGGTCTTGGTCTGGTGGTCCCGGTAATGGAGTGGCAAGGCCAGCGAATGTTTCGTCACCTGGAGCTGGTCTACGAGGACGATGACAGCAGGCAGACGGCGTTGCAGCAACTCAAACATCTCAAATTCTTCGGCAGAGGGGTCAATGTGGCCCTTGGGCGCAGGTTCAGGGACAGGGAACGTGTCCGAAGGCTTATTCGCATCCATCTGCGTGGGGAAGCGGCGGTCCGGAAGGAGGAAGCTGCGACGGGATATCGCGTCTTGCCTCTGCATGAAGAATGTGTCGATGATGTGCAGGTGGTGTCTTCGGAATTGGCTGCCGATGCACCTAAGTGTGTGTCTGAGTGTGCTGATGTGCATGTGGTGCCCCTGCATTCGGCGGCCAGTGCAGTGGGGGACCAACCTGCGCAAGCACCTGCAGAGGGGGGCAGCACGAGGGCGGAAGCCAAGCGCGGCCGTCGGGTCCGGAAACGAGCCAAGAAGCACCGCTCCAAGCAGTTCGATACCGGCTTCAAGCTACTCGTCGCGAGTCACAACTGGCAGGGTAAAACGGGATACGACAACGTAGGCACGGCGGAATGGGCATCATTCTACAAGCACGAGGGCTGGCTAGTCATCGGGGCTCAGGAGCACCGCATGGGCAAGAAGCAACTTTCCAAATGCAGCCTGGATGGATTCCGGATTTTTGGAAAACCTGCGGAGGTCAGCGAGAAAAATCGCTGCAAGGGTGGGGTTCTATTCGCGGTTGCTAACTTCCTTGGTCCGTATTGTAACCTGGTGTCAGCCCCCGTCGACCACCGGCAGCAAGTGTGGCTGCGTATCGCCTCGGGTGTTACCGGCGCTCAGGATATCTATGTGGGCAACGGCTACTTTCCCCAGGAAACGCAGGAAGAAGAGTCGTCAGAGGCGTATGCGGCCTGGCAGGCAGCTATAGCTTTTTTTGGAGCCAAAGGTCTTGTGGTCACGGTGGCGGATGCCAACGCAAAGCTCGGGCCGGCATGCAGCCGAAAAGAGGAGGGCATCGTCGGTCAGCACGGGGAGGTCGATGATAAGGGAGCACCGGTACGTTCGGAGAACGGCAAGAGACTCGCGGCTGTCCTCGTCGCTACGGGCCTGCGAAATCTGAGCGGCTTCTCGTGCCCAGTGGAAGGGTCCTACTGGTGGTCCCGGCGTGAGCAGCGCGGCATGGGCACAGGCAAGCACCTCCTCGATTACATCTGCGCGTCGCCTGGCTTGGCATCTGGAGCAAAGTTCGGAGTATGCGAAGATGATCTTGATACGGACCACAAGGCAGTATGGGCCGAACTGACGTGGAGCGGCCAGCGCCGGCCAAAGCGGGCTGCGAAACCTTACAGGTCCTTTCGTGTTGATAAGCTTATTGGTGCTGGTGTCTCGGGTAATGATCACGCTGCGAAGCAAGCGCTGGATTATCTACGCGACAAGTTCGATGACGTATTCCAGCATTGCCTACAGAAGCTTGGAGTGCATCAGCTGCCTGAGCTTGACCTATCGGGTGGTGCCGACAGCCAACGGGTGGTAGATGACGTCACCGAGCGAGTGGCGCAGTCCTTCCGAATGGCGGCGCACCGGGTCCTTGGCTCCAGATGTATACAACCCCGTTTCACCAACAATTGGTTCGACGGGGAGCTAAAGGAGCTCATTCAGCAGCGCCGGGAGGCCTACGCAGCATACAGGAGGGATGAATCGAATGCGGAAGCCCGTCTGAATTGGCTACGGCTCCGCAAGCAAATTCGGAAGGCAACTCGGGCCAAGAAGTCCGCCTCCTTCAAGCAAGTGCAGGAAGAAGCGGTCAAATGTCAACGCGAGCAATCCTCAAAGCGCTTTTGGCTACTCGCGAAGCGGCTTGGCGGGGCACGCAGAACGAAGGTCTCCGCGCCGGTGCAAAGGGAGGATGGCTCACTGGCGTGTACGCTGCCGGAAAAGGTCGCTCGGTGGGAGGAATTTCGGAGAAATTCGGTGAAGCCACGGGAAAATCCGGCAAGTGCGGCTGTTGTGGTGGAGTGCTGTGCAGAAGCAGGCTCGCTGGAGTGGGAGGAAGCCGAAGCTAAGCGGCAGTTCCACTGGAACGATCGCTTCAGAGATGAGGTGGCCCGGGCTATGAAGGAGCACGAAGTAGGTGAAGACACTTGCGAAGAGCTGGACAAGCCGTTCACGCAAGAGGAGGTCCTTGCAAGGCAACGTGCCCTGAATAACCACAAAGCTTGTGGCGAGGACAAAGTGAAGAACGAGATGCTCAAGTATGGCGGCGCCTACATCAATGGCTACTTAACGCAGTACTTCAACTGGATTCGAGAAGCCGAGAGGACTCCAAAAGCTTGGGGCAAGGGAATCATCGTCAATATCCCCAAGGGTGGGGATCCTACGGATCCTGACAACTGGAGGGATATCTCGATTATTAGTTGCCTTGGTAAGCTGTATCTGTCCTTATTAGCTACTCGTCTAACGCTCTTCGTGGATGGCCCGGATAAGCTACGTCCAGAGCAGGGAGGCTTCCGCCCGGGGCGTCGCACTACGGATCAGGTCTTTACCCTTTGGCAGAGGTTGAAGGGGCGTCAGCAGCAGAAGCGGGAGTCGTATGTCCTGTTCGTCGATCTACGCAAGGCTTTCCCGTCTGTTTGGAGAGATGGTGCTACGAGCAGACTTCGTCGCAAGTGCTAGTTGATGGAGCACTCACCCCCGAAGTACTGGAGGGTGTAGGCGTCCAACAGGGGTCCCCTCTCTCTCCCACACTCTTCAACGTCTTTATGGATGAGCTGTGTGATCGGCTGGCGAGTGCCCTCAAGATCACGGATGTGAAGCGGCTGAACGACATCAAGGCACTTCTATACGCGGACGACGTGGCCCTCATCGCTCACAGTCGCACCGAGCTCCAGAAGATGGTCAATGTTGTGGCCAAGTTCGCGGAAGATTACAGGCTGGAAGTCAACTTGAAGCCCGGCAAGACGGAAATCATGCCCATTTACACGTCGAGCAAGGCGAAACGACCAAGTATCAGGGAGCGAGGTGAGCCCGTGGTGTGGTTTCGCGGCCAGAAGCTTTGTGTCACCAGTCAGTACAAGTACCTGGGAGTGGTTATCACCGACGACCTGAAGTGGAAGGAGCAGGCCCTGCGGGCTACGCGTGTCACTGAAGTCGCCACCGCAGGTTGGTACTCTTTGTGGTGTGCAGGTGAGATACAAGCTAGGTATCGTCTCATGTGCTGGAATCAACTTGTGGGGGCCAAGCTGAAGTACGCCTTCGATGTCTGGCGTGCCCCCGTATCGCAGCTCACCAAGCTGGAGGCAGCAATGCTGCGCCCCATGAGGATGATTCTCGGCATCAGCCCTAAGACAAGCAAGTGGATTACACTCTTTCTGGCGCGCTCTTTGAGTGCGGAGCGTTTGCGGCGGGCGGCGCAACTGAAGTTCTATGGACGGCTGCGTGTTCTACCGGAGAAGCGATTTCCTGTCATCGCATCTCAAGTCAAATCCGACTGGACTGCGGAGGCCGAAGGCGCTATCAGGGACTCAATGGATCTACAACAAGGGCTTCAGGAGCTCCTAAATAGCTCAGAGAAGGACCTCGAGGGTTGGTTTTTTGACTGTGGACAAGTGGGCCCTTTAGCAGGACGTCAAGATGGTGCAGCAACTGATGTGGGACAAGCGAGAGGCAGGCAGCGATCTTACTGATGGCCTGCGAGTCATCCTAAGACAAGTCTTTGGAACTAAGGAGTTCCCAAGATGGGTAGCCCTTGATGATGCGCATTATAATCTGCTTCGGAGAAGGTTGCTCAGCTGCAACAACCGCCTTCGGTTGTACCGCAGCAAGTTGGTCAGTGGCATGTCCCCTCGCTGCTTCTGTTGTCATGATGATGTCAATGAGTCCCTTGCGCACTTCTTATGGGATTGCCCCATGCATGAGGGGAGACGTAAGCAGCTGTTGCTGAGTATGCAGAGGCTCGGTGGCATGGCTGTGGGGGGTGCTGGGGGGATGGAGGGAGTGAGGAGGGTGGTGAGGTCGTAGGTGGTGAGGTTGTGGTGGAGGATGTGTTGCTTGGGCGGGAGCGGGAGGGCTCTGTGCGGCAGGGTTGGGATGATATGTCGCCTGTGGATCAATCACGATTGTTTTGTAAGTTTTTTCAGGGGAAGTCGCGCTTCCGCAGTAACTTTAGGCTTGCTGCGTTGTTAGGGGTTACAGCGTTGCGTCCCCCTCCAAAGTTGGATGTGTTGTTTGGATCATATGTGTCTGAGTGTTGGTCTGCTAGGGAGGGTAAAAGGGAGGAGCTTGGGGTGGAGGATGGGGGCGAGGAGGTGATTGACCTCACTGAGGTTCCATCAGCTTCTGTCCCACCCTCTCCCCCAAGTGACGTTGATGTTGCGCGGCGCGGCCGTCCGCGCAGTGTGGACGTCCTGGCTAGAGAGAGGGGTTCGGGAGCGCAGCGTAGTGTCTCGGAGTTCTTCTCTTCAGCTAACACCCTCGCATCTAGCTCTTCATGCACTTCACAGCCCCCATCTGCCCCTGCTGTTGCTGTTGCTGCTATGTCTGTTTGGTGTTCTGACAATGCGTTGGGATCGGCTGACCCCGGTGACCCAATGGAGGCACATGTCCAGGATCTGGATCTGATGCTATAGTCTGAGGAAGCCTACATATACATATATATATGGGGTTAATAAAAAATATATATATATAAATATGTATATATTTATATATGTATATGTATATGTATTTATATACGTTGAGGGTATTAAAGTCCTAGTCAGTTGTATATATAACGGTGGCGCTCACAAAAGCTGGAAAGACACGAGGTGACTCCCTAAGGGGGTTTGGCCAACCACACTCCGGCTTAGGATGTGATCAACGCTGAACTTGTCCCACACTCAGGTATCATCTGATGATGAGGTGTCCAACGCCCTCTTTAGGCCCGTAGGCAGTGTCAGGATTGCTGCAGCTGTAAGAGATATGCCTTGAGTTCAGTTTTGAATTCAGCTTTGTAAGAGATATGTCCTGGTAGCTTATCCCATTGTGCTTGTGCGGCTCTGCTGTACTGACCAGTCTTAGAGTCGTTGTACATGTGTTTCCTTGATGATCGCCTAGTGTTGTAGTTATGAATAGCTGTGATTGGTCGGATGTTGTTGTAATGGAGGGGAAGTAAAGCCTTGAAGGCTGGGTAAACAAGGGAGTGTGCATCCATGCATACGCTATATTTATACATGTTAAGTATGTTGAGTAGGCGTAGTTTGGCAAAAAGTGGTTTGGTAGGTGTTCTCCATGATTTGAGGCAGATCAGACGGACTATGCGTTTTTGGATGATGATAAGTGGATGTATAATGGTGTTGTATTCATCAGATCCCCATATAGAGATACCATACATAAGTAGGGGGTATACATGTGCATAGTAAAGTTGGAGGAGGATATGGGTGGGGAGAAGGCTGTTCACATAGCGAAACATTTGGACAAACGGTTGAAGACGGACGACAATAGATTGTATATGTTCACGGAAGGATAGGTTGCTTTGGATGATTGTACCCAATACTTTTACCTTTTGTTCTTGTTGGAGCTTCTTGCCGTCGATAGTCAAATCGAGCTGCACCTTCTGTTCATGCTTGTGGAAAATGGTGTAGATGGTTTTGGTGGGGTTGGGTACTAGGTTATGTTTGTTCTTGGAGTTGCTCTTTATTCTTAGCAGCAATGATGAGTGTGTCGCATCTGCATATGCAAAGACTTTCCCGTGTGTTAGTGA
>WBZZ01002582.1:172500-175000 GCA_019918135.1 Paulinella micropora | reverse complement strand
ACTTCTTGAGTTCGTTTTTGAATTCCGCTTTGCATTTGATGTCCCTCAGACGTTCTGGCAGCTTATCCCATTGTGATTGTGCGGCTCTACTGTACTGGCCAGTCGTTGAGTCATTATACATATGTTTCTTTGATGAGCGCCTAATATGTATACCAGTAATTGATCGGATGTTGTTGTAGTGGAGGGGTAGGAAAGCTTTGAAGGCTGGGTGGATAAAAGAATGCGCATCCATGCATACGCTACACTTATACATATTAGGTACGTTAAGTAGTCGTAGTTTGGCAAAGAGCGGTTTGGTTGGCGTTCGCCATGATTTAAGACAGATCAACCGAATTATACGTTTTTGGATGGTGATGAGTGGGTGTATAATCTGCATCAGATCCCCAGATGCCATACATAAGGAGAGGGTACACATGAGCGTAGTAGAGTTGGAGGAGGATATGGGTGAGGAATAGGCTATTAAGATAGCGAAACATTTGGACAAAAGGTTGGAGTCGGAGCACAATAGATTGTACATGTTCGCGGAAGGACAGGTTGCTCTGTATGATATTATCCAATACTTTTACCTTTCGTTCTTGTTGGAGCTTCTCGCCGGAGATGGTCAAGTCGAGCTGCACCTTCTTTTCATACTTATGAAAGATAGTGTATGTGGTTTTGGTGGGGTTGGGGACTAGATTATTTCTGTGAAAGTAGCGGACAAGGTTAGTCGTATCGGTCTGTGCTCGTTCTTGGAGCAGCTCTTTATTCTCGGCAGAGATGATGAGTGTGGTGTCATCAGCATATGTAAAGACATCTCCGTGTGGTCGGAAAGCATATTGAGTTCGAGAGAGAATGTCGTACCTGGTAAGGTGGACCATCAGTTGCTTGTTAATTATAGTATCGAAGATCTTAGCGATGATCGGTGATAAGGAGATAGGTCTGTAGTTCTCGGGCAGCGTTCTATCTTTAGCTTTATAGATTTCTATAACTTTAGTTATTTTTAGTGCATCTGGGTACTCATTAAGTTCTATAGCTTTATTGAAGCTTAGTTAATGTCGGTGCAATTTACTCTGTAAGGTCCTGTATTATGGCTGGCTTTATTTTATTGATATCTTCTGCTTTATTTCTGTTTATTCCTTTAAGTGTATCGACTACATCCTTCGGTAGAATGCGTTTGAGTGTATAGACAGGTGGTCGTCTCTGTGTCAGGTCAATTTCCTCTCCACTATCTTTGTGTTCTTGGGGAATCTGGGCACTGACCTTGGAACCTACCGACGTGTAGTGCCTGTTGAGTGCGTTGGCGATAGCATGGGATCGGTGATGATCTCGTCGTCGACGCAGAGCTTGGTGGGCGAAGTCTTGATGCCTTGTGTCTGTGGGATCAGCTGTCTCAGCGCATTCATTCGTTTTTTTGGGTCGTGTTTGAGCCTTTCCATGCGATTAGCCATGTACGTCTTTTTAGCCTTTTTAATTTCTCTGTTAGTCTTATTCCTTTGCTTATTATATTTATTCTTATTACTCTTAATCGGGCATGCTATTTTTATTTTGTATAGCTCTCTTTGCTTCTTGATCACATAGCTCTAATATCGTTGCTGCATCATGGCTTCCATTTGTTTATTCTTACGTTTCTCCTATTTCTCTTCCACTGTCTTTATAACTGTATCTATCCTTTTAATATAGTTATTAGGTGTATAATTATTTTGTTCTGGGTCTACTACTACTACTACTAGTACTACTACTACTAGTACTACTACTACTAGTACTACTACTACTAGTACTACTACTACTACTACTACTACTACTACTACTACTACTACTACTACTACTACTACTACTACTACTACTACTAGGCCTAGATCAAGGGTTATGAGCGAAACTGCAAGAACCCGTGTTGTCATCTTGACCCCCTCAACCGGAACACCCTTTTGACGGTAAACCGGGGGGTAAGAAATGGCTTAATGTTTTACGCAAAATCATGGTCTATCTGGAACAGAAGGACCCTGTTCAGTTTACTAAGAAACTGGGCAAGCTGGAGAAGCAACTGTTGGCAGGCCTGTGATTTGATGACGTTACTTGTAACCTCTGGTCATCCATACAAATCGTTAGCTCAAGAGCTATTGATATAACTAGATGGTGACCTGCTTCTCAAATTATTAAAAGTATTAAAGTAAAATAAAATGAAGTAAAATAAAATAAAATAAAATAAAAAATAATAAGATTATCAAATAAGATTATTAAAGTTATTAAAATAAAGTATTATGACATTTAAATAAAATTCTAGCTTCTTGGGGAAAAAAAAAAAAAAAAAAAGAGAGAGAGAGAGAGAGAGAGAGAGAGAGAGAGAGAGATAGAGAGAGAGAGAGAGAGGGAGAGTGGAGGGAAAATATGATATAGGATGGTGTCCCCAACGACCATTGAGAAACATTAAACGTGGACAAACCGTTTAGGGTTTCTTTCATCGGAATAGTAGAAAAGATTATGAGAGAGAGGTGGAGGGGGGATATGATAAAAGGATGATGTT
>WBZZ01002582.1:117500-167500 GCA_019918135.1 Paulinella micropora | reverse complement strand
CACACAACATAGCACACACCACAGTCTTCCCACCCCCCACCCCCCTCTCCAGTCTCTCTCTCTCTCTCCCTCCCTCCCTCCCTCCCTGGCGCTCCCTCTTTTCTCAACTCTTGCCTCCTTTCACGCCACGCGCGCGCTTATAGGAGAATTGGTGCAGCGCGGACCTGGTTTACTTGGAAGCAAAAATTGACGAACACCTGGAGAAACGAAATAAATCAGCCTAGCTTGTAGTAGACGGTGGCTCGCAGGAATTTAAATTTAAATTTCTATATTTTCTCTATGAAATTTATTAACATTCCTCCGATCTCATTGTGAAATAAAAATAGTACCACTCAGACTCTACGGGTGGCAAGTATTTTATTAAAACAGTGTTTGCGTAGAAAAAAAGTACGGTAGTAAGTTCGCCCGAAGGGATTGCTACTTCATCTTCCCTCTCAGTCCTACGAGAGGCAAGTTCCTATTAAAAGAGTCGGATTGCCGCGTAAATAAAGTTGACATGAACCGAACTTGAAGCTTAGGAAGTTGAATATGTGAGTTTGTATACAACTCTTCAAGTAGGCAGATACAACGAACTCTTATTAAGAATACTATGGCTGCATTGAGTCCTGACTCTGTGAGAGCAGGTGAAATATTGCTGTTGACATTCAAGACAACAAAAAAAATTGATTTTTCTGTTTTGGTTGGAATTTCAGTTTTGGTTGGAATTTTGATTTTGGGTGAAAATTTGAATTTTTCAAATTAACTGCTATATTCGTCCGCAAAATATCGTAAATTTTCGCGAAATGTTACCGTTAAATTTGAAAATTTGAATTTTTGTCACAAAAATGAAAAACTGTCACAAAAATGAAAATCTGACACAAAAATGAAAAACTAATTTTTGTTGTTGTCTTGAATGTCAACAGCAATATTAAAGCTGTAGTACTAGGCCGCACTGCTATTTGAGTGTTGTAGCTATCATAGGTCATTATATTCATAATAGTGGTCTAACATTAGAAAAGATCGATTATAATTGCATTTTCCCCACATGCTCTATTACAATTTCCCCCGATTTCCAGTGAAACACTGTGACGCACGTTGCGGTAAATTCAAGTCACTGTCACTGCGGGACAAGGATAACAAGTGGAAAAACAATGTTTGACTGCTTTTCAAGCCAACCGTATGCTTTTTATATACATCCGTCCCAGTCAATCTCGCCTAGCATTCCCAAATCAGTTTGGTTTTCGAGATCACCAACCCGGGCCCGACACTATCAGTTTGATGACAGTAGGCTGTTAACTTGAAGCAAACTGAAGACTCACAATCTACGATTCACACGGGAGTCGATTGTTACGCCGCAGTTGAAGTTGCAACCAAGCCTGCAACATGACGAGTACGAGATTACGTAAATAAATGAAGTGACCCGCTCTGCTATTTGCTGATATTGCTGTTGACATTCAAGACAACAACAAAAATTAGTTTTTCATTTTTGTGTCAGATTTTCATTTTTGTGACAGTTTTTCATTTTTGTGACAAAAATTTAAATTTTCAAATTTAACGGTAACATTTCGCGAAAATTTACGATATTTTGCGGACGAATATAGCCGTTAATTTGAAAAATTCAAATTTTCACCCAAAATCAAAATTCCAACCAAAACTGAAATTCCAACCAAAACAGAAAAATCAATTTTTTTTGTTGTCTTGAATGTCAACAGCAATATTACTGAGAAAAGGCGCGAACAGGACGCACCGCGTAACTTGACTTGCCAGATCGTAAGTAATGGCTCTACTGTGACCAACACCGTTACTCTGATACGGCCGGTCCTAAACTATTAATTAAGATTATAGTTCCAACACTCCCCCCTGGAACAAAGTAAATTAATATGTAAGTTACTGCCGGTCCTATAAAAGTTACTCCACCTACTATGATACTATTTTGTGAAACGTGAGAAAACACAAACTCAAAACATATACCCTTACCCTCACTCTCTCCGAGAAATAATGTCGGGGTTGGCTACCCTTCTATCCACAGCGAGTATGCATCAATTAGAATACATACAAGGCAGCGGGCCTGTGGTATAGTCGGGCCTACCCAACAAGAAGAGGATTATTTCCCTACTCCCCCTACCTCGCGTATGAGTAAAAATGACATGTAATAGACATATATATAGATGATATGAAAGTACATAGGTATAGTAATGACCTCCAAAGAAGTGATAACATAAATATGTAGTATTCTTATGATAATACATATCTACAATCTATGACTATCGTAACTATGAAAGTAATGCAAAAAATAAAATTTTCAAGCGCTTCCCGTAAGGGGGGTTAAAATGTTAAAAAAAATTATTGGCGGGTCTGTACTCTCTGAAGGGAGGGCCCCAGGTCTATCGACTCACGAGAAGCGATGAATCACCCTTCGACCCAACCACAACCAGATTTCCACTTTGGCCTCTTAAAATATATATATATATATATATATATATATATATATATAAACGTGAGTATAAATATTATATAAATCCTATACTGTCGACCAAAGAGAATTATCCTCGAAGCGCAGTTCGGATTCCGGGGCTCTGCATCAGCCCGGGAACACGAACGTACTTAGCACCGGGGCCAACAGGTCGCCACTGGAATTGCAGCATTGTCCGCCGAAACTCAAATAATCATCTCCTCCCCCTGAGCTGATCGAAATTGTTTCTATTACTATTAGTAAACAAAGGGGAGGGGGAGAACTTAGGTGAAAATCCCAACTTGTGCACGTCTGCAAATCTCGCGCGGAATGCAGTGTCCGGCAGGCCGTCACAGGCCGTCACCAATTCACCTATATCACCCCCCTCAATATAAAGTATACGGAAAATTACGAAAGTGTGTGAATTGCGTGTGTGAATTGCGTGTGTGAATTGCGTGTGTGAATTTGCGTGTGTGAATTTGCGTGTGTGAATTGCGTGTGTGAATTTGCGTGTGTGAATTGCGTGTGTGTGTGTGTGTAAAGGTTTGTTGTTGAATTGGTGCGTGCATACAGTAGTTTGTTGACTTTGGGTTGCGTGTGATTTTCAGTAAAGCTGTTTCTTCCTTTTTTCTCCTCCTAAGAATCGAGGTGCAAGTTTAATGCTTGGTACTGTACAGTCATTAAAAAGTCTGTCGACCGAGATTTGTCGAAATTCACCCAACCTGAATGAACGTATTGCGGTACAGATCTTTTTCTTTTGGCTGCCGGAGTGGAGGGCAGATGTACTCGTGCTACCACTCTGTTGCCCCCCCCCTTCTTTTCGTGTGTGCCGGGCATCGCCTCCCCTTCCCGTCTGCGTTGGCTTGCTCCCCCTTTTCCCCCGCGCGACGGCTTCTGCGTGTTACGCCTTCCTGCTTTTTTAGTGTGCCCCGCTTTTAATATGAGCCAGTACTATTAATAAAAAAGCAAGAAGCGCACACACGAAAGGAAAAACATGTCAACCAGGGACAACTCCCAGGCGCGCCCGAACAAGAAGCCCAGGACGGAAATAGCAGCTGACCATCTGTGTGGTCTTTGCCTTGACTGCCCACCCGAGCAGCGCCAGGCCCGCGCTCCGTGCCACGCTGGCCCCCCGGACCCCGTGCGTTGGAAGGATGCTGTGTGCATCTACCGACCGCCTGGCCTTAACTTGGGCGCCAGAGAGACCCGCCTGCTGTGCGCCATGCTGCTGAAACCGTCGTCACCTGTTAAGCTGGTGGTGATGCCCTCCGCTAGCGACAAGTCTGTCGGCACCAAGCAAGAACAGAAAGAGATCCAAGAGGTCGCGCGCAGACTGTTGGCCTACCTGCAGCGGTCCAAGCAGACGGCGCTGGCCCGGTATGCGGGTGTCACCCGTGTGCTGCACAAGCTGCGGCCCTGTCGCTGCTGCAGCTGTACCTCCTTGGAGCTAGCGCCGCCCAGCAATTCGGACCCCAAGAAAAGCATGCTTGTGCTGCGCCAAGAATTCGAACAGCTCATGTGGCAGGAGCTGAGCCGGGACCTGACCAATCTGACACTTTCGAAAAACAACGCCACGCAGTTGTTCGAGCCCACAGCCCAGGATTTGATCGACGTCCAACTGGCCCTTTGGCGCTGGGGCCGGAACGGGCTCGACTCAGGCTTCGTGCTGAAGAAGACCGCCGCCGCCCGACAAAACAACGGGCACAAGGATGTTCCTGTCAAGCTGGAGGTCCACGGCCCTACTCAGGACGAGGGCCTCGTGATACGCCCTGCCGTTCGTCCAGAGGCCTATCTTTTTGATGACTTTGCGTCCGTGCCCGGCTTCAAGGTGCCGGCGGGCTTAGTAGTGACGGAAATGTCCATGAACTGTGAATATAAAAAAACCGGGTTTAAGGGATTCCTGGAGGAATGTCTCCGCACGTACCCGCGCCTTACTAGCCTCATGCTTGAAAACTGCGACAATCTGCCAGAGCGGGAGGCGGATTGGGAGATAGGCCGCACAGTCGACAGCGTGCTCAACCGCCTTGAGCTCGACATTGGTGGCCTACGGTCGCTAGCGTGGGTTTGGCCAGCCCGGGCCGCGGCCCCGACCGACTTCATCCTGAAAGTCAGAGACACCAACAAGCTGTCCAAGGTTGAGCTGTGCTCGCGTAACGAACACCTTTCCCGGCGGGCCACGCTCGAGATCCATGAACCTTTACTAGGGGCTTCCCAGACTATCGCCATCACACAGGCCCCGGGTTCCAAGGCGCTGCCGCCGCTCGTCATCAAGTTCACCAACGAAACGGGTGTTCGGAACGACTTTGATGTTAAAGATACAAAGCACGATCGAGTCCTGGTGCTCCGAGGTTTGAGAACCCCGTCCATACAACTCGAGGGTGACGACGATTACGAAGAAATGCAGGTAGTAGATGTCCGGCTCGAAGACATCGGACAGCCCGTCCTTTTGAGGGCCAAGAACATGCGCCTGCGTCATAACCGGGGTCGCCTAACGACAGACAACTGTGTGATTAGTGGCCCGTGATTTCAGCGCCCTACCCAGAAAAAACAAGCCGGCCCAAGGCACACGCCAGAAAAAGCCCCGAGGCAAAAAAACAAAGCGCTAGCAGGGAACAAACAACTGCCATGGGAGGGCGCAGAAAATCAAGCAAGAAAAATAAACTTTTTTTTAATGTACAAAGAAAACAGCCCCCCCCTCCTTTTGTTTCGTTAAAAGGCTTTTTCCTTTTTGTCCAGAGGTGCCTTTTTTTTGAACAGACCCTCGCACCTTCTTTTTTTCCTGGGCCAGCGCGCTGGCACACGAGCAGAAAACAAAAAAGAACCTCCCCAAACGCCAGGCTAAGAGAGCCGCTTCCCCCCACTTTTAGTTGCGCGCAAAGTGTGTCTTGTTGTAAGAGCTTTCTGCTCTACCGCGTGCTGCAGCCTAAGTTCCGCCATGTCTTGGCTTTGAGTGTCTTGCCGGCTGCTCCGTCCTCTCCGCTCGCCAAAATCATGGGGGATTGGTTTTTGCCCCGGCCTGCGCAGGTTTTTGGGGGGAGGGACCCAAAAGAGATCAGAGAAAGGAAACGAAAGGCACCCAGCCCCCCCCCCCCTCCCCCTTCGTTTCCACACCTCTGATCTTTTTTGTCGTGCGGCCCCCCCCGCCCTTGGCTCACATTCTCGCGCCCTACCGCCAAAAGGTGGGGGAAAGTGGGAGGGGGGGGGGGGTTTTGAGGCGGACGGGGCAGCTTTTTTTTGTTTCGTTTTTTTTCTCTTTCGCAACCGATTGTTTATGAATCCACAGGTTTACAGGCACGTGTTAGTGCTTGGTCCAGCGGGCCTGTGTATACTGAATCAAGTGGCAGTGCCAACAAGGCATTGTAGATGTCCTCGGCCAAGTCAAACTGAGATCTGTGATCAGTAGGCAAGGTTAATTCCGGCAACAGGTAGAACAGCTCGGGCAAGACGGGCGCTACGGCCGCTCGAGAACCGGGGCTGTGGTGCACGTCGTTCAGGAAGCCACCGGCAGGATCTTTGGCGTCTTGGGTTTGGAACGCCTGGCCAAAGCCACTCAAGCCAGCCAGAGCTAGCAGCACGTCTTTTTTGTCCATCTCGTTGGTGCCGGCCGCCACTAGAAAGTTGCAAACAGTGCCGTACGTAGGGTGCCCGAGGCCGGGAAATGTTTGTACCAGCAACGGCAGGACGGGCAACACGTGGATGTAGGTCGCACCGTCGGTGACAACTTTCTGCAAGAAGCCGCCGGCCAACGTGTCTTGCGTTTGGAAGGCCTCGCTAAAGCCATGCAATTTAGCCAGGGCTAGTAGCATGCCCGTCTTGTTCGTGGCGTTTGTGCCGGGCGCCACTAGAAATCTGCAAACAGCGCCGTACGTGGGGTGCCCGAGGCCGGGAAATGTTTGTACCAGCAACGGCAGGACGGGCAACACGTGGATGTAGGTCGCACCGTCGGTGACAACCTTCTGCAGGAAGCCGCCGGCACGGGTGTCTTGTGCTTGGAAGGCCTCGCTGAAGCCACGCAATTCGGCCAGCGCTAGCAGCATGTCTCTTTTGTGCGTTTCGTGGATGCCGGGCGCCGCTAGAAATCTGCAAACAGTGCCGTACTGGGGGTGCCCGAGGCCGGGGAATGTTTGTACTAGCAACGGCAGAACGGGCGAAACCGCGTCGCACACGAGGCCTCCGGTGCAGATCCTCTGCAGGAAGCCTCTGGCACGGGCGTCCTGGGTTTGGAAGGCCTCGCTAAAGCTACGTAATTTAGCCAGCGCTAGTAGCATGTCTTCCTTCTCCGCCCGCTTGGCGTCGGGCGCCACTAGCCACTCGCAAACACTGTCGTACGCAGGGGGCCTGAGGGTTGGGAAGGTTTGTAGCAGCCACGGCAGCCACGGCAAAACAATGCTGTATTGCACGCCCTCGCTGATGATTCTCTGGAGAAACCCTCCCCTGACATCTGTCTGATCTTCCTGCCGGAAGATTGTACGAAAGCTGGGCACTGCTGCCAGGCCCCTCAGCGTCGTTTGTTTGCGGGCCTGTGATCTTCGAGAACCCAATTCTTCTTCGCATAAAAATCGATAAATGTCATCAAAGGCGTTGTCGTGTCTTAGCGCCGGATGGTCCAAGAGATGCTTGGCTATTTCCAACCTGGTCTGTGTGCTGACAGCTTCGTTGGGCGACAAAGCAATCAGCAGAACGGAAACGTCGTCAGCGTACTGATTAGGGTCCGCACCGTCTCGTAGCGCGCTCGCCAGGGCAGCCTCCTGGCCACGATTGGCCAAGTGCCAAAGTACGTTCGCCCAAATGTGGTCCCAGTAATAAATTTCTTTGGTCCTCCAATCAATTTTCCCCCCTCCTTGTAGTGCGCCGAGTATCCGGCTCTTGCTTTCGACCATGGCCGGAAAGACAAGTTGGTTGGCCAGAACGGCACTCACGAATTTGCGCTTGGCCTCGTACCTGGCCTCCATAATTGGAACGTGAGCTCTAGGTCTGGTAGAGCCAAAGATCGTCTAACCGCCACAGACACCTACTGCCTTGGGTGTCATCTTCTAAGATCGGGCCTCGGCTCTCGGCCACGAGTTTTTTTAGCTCTTGTTCGAAGTCACCTGCTCCGCCCGCCACGAGTTTGGCAAAAGACTTCTCTTTTTCCTGCAGAATTTGTGTCCCAGCTTGTAGGTGCGCAGCACATCGAGTGCAGGCCTTCTTCCTAGCGGGCTCCATAGTTTTCTTTAACTCAAGTTTCAAAAAGATCTCTTTTGCAAGGGCCCCGTTTTTTTTTCTTGGTTCAAAGAGGGGGGAAAGGGCACGCGCCCTGCAGGGACCGGGGGCGGGAAAGGCGGGGAAAAGCTTTGGTGGGAGAAACGGGGAGGGAGGGGGGGTAGTGTGGGAACGTTTTGTGTTGGCTGCTAGGTCGATTGTTTTCTTACTTTTCTTTTCAAAGGTAGCCGAGAAGGAAAATGAGTGCTCGGCACCAGGACAAAAAGCAAAAGTTAGAACGGGCCACCGACGAACACACCGACGGGGCGGACACACTGCTTGAGCTACCATGCGACGTCTGGTCGGAAGTCCTGTCGTTGCTAGAGCTGTCAGATGTTTGGGCGTGTGCGAGCAGTTGTCGGCGTGTCCGGCAGCATTTCGAAACCAGGAGCGAGATGTGGCAAGGACTACATTTCTTCCAACAATTTGGTGACTGGGAGCGCCGTGATCACCCCGCCCGAAAGCTCCTCAAGCGCTACGGACGGGTCTGGAGCCAGGCGGGAGTAAGGTTCCGCTACGTAGACCTGAGCGAGTTGCGCCAACTCGTGTTGATCAAGGGCATGCACTTCGAAGAAGTAGACCTTTTAGGCCTTGCGCAGAAAATCAATCGGGCCCTCGAGACGAAGCTCTCGGAAGACTTACACACATTAAGCCTCCTGGGCAGCGTGCACGCCGACCATCTTACACTGTACGACCGTTCTTTGAAAATTGATCACTGGCCCCAAGGCCTTGCCGGGATAGAGATCAGGTGCCCTCTGCTGCAAAGTTTTGATAGCCAACGGCTGCAACTGCCGCAGCTCCCGACGTTGCGTTCGGTGAAAGTAAGAAATCCAGCAGGCCTAGCCTCGTCCGAACGGCTGTTCCAACAGCTCCTGCAATTGCCGCGGGAACTGCAGGAGCTGGAGCTCGAAGGTTGCGTGCCTGCCCCTGCGCAGTTGCAGCGGCTACTCGCGCGCTTCCGCGGTCTCAGGAAGCTCGGGCTGGTGGACAAAAACAGGTCTAGCCCCCTGGCCAACTCAGACTTTGCTGGGTGCGCCAGCCTGCACTTGCTAGATGTATCGGGCTTCGCTTCGATAGGCCTCGGACTTTTAACACGCTTGGACGGCGTGCGCGAGCTGTACCTCCGTGACTGTGGGTGGAATGTCGGCCCCGGCACGACCGACATTTCCCTGCCAGATAGCGCGCTACAAACTCTCTGGGTCGAGGGCCCGCGCTCTGTCATCTCCCTGAGGGACTTGCCCCCGCTGCGCCGGCTCCAGACCTTGATCCTGGACGATCTACCGGCGGGGCAGACCATAGACCTAGAGCAGCTGGAGCTGTCAGAGCTAAAGGAGCTCTCGGTTACCTTCAAGAGACCGATCTCCGTCACAAGCCCGGCACGTCTTTCTAATTATCACCTACTGCAACTCTTGCCCAAGCTTGAGGTCGTAACGCTTGCAAATGCCGCTTCAAAACCGGCCATGCGTATCATGAAAGCCTGGTTCGAACGCAACTTGCCCGGCGTTGAGCTCGAATTCGACTGCGACTAATAAAAAAGCCCAGGAGGCGCGCACTTCGTTGCTGATGAAAGCAGTCTGTCGAGGAACGGTCGAGATTTTTTTTTTTTTAAAAAAAAAGAGTCAGTCACAGGCACTGCACGGTGAAAACCACAACAAATTTGCACCCAGTCCAATAAAAAAATTCAAAAAAAAACTGTCTTTTGCCAAAAAAAAAAGTGTCCAAAGGTCTGGAGAGACATTTCGACTCAATCCGCGCCTTCGGTCACGCTGGCCGTGATGGTGCGAACGCGGTGGTCACTGTTTTGCACGCGCCGCCAGAAAGTGGCCGGATCACTGGGCCACGTCGCGCCGCGCATCCGCTGCGGAATCCATATCTCGCACGAGCGCCGGCAGCGCGACAGCGACGTGTACAACAGCTTCTGCAGGTGCAAGTTCAGCGGACAGAACGGCGTCGGCGACAGCAGCACGTACACGTCGTCGAACTTGGAGCCCTGCACGCAAAAGTCCGTCAGGCAGAAGGCCAGGCTCAGCCCGCCGTCCTTGCCGTGCTGCCGGCGGCTCCAGAACTGCACCAGACGCGGAGATGTTTTGCTGTGCCAGACCGTGAACACGCGCCACGCGCCCCTGGCTAACGGACTCGCCGTTGACTCCACGTCGCGGCAGCCGCGCACCCACGCCTGGCCGCCAGCCGTGTCTATTGTCACGTCCTGCATGCGCACCAGGTAGCCGACGCAGCGCGGGTCGTCGCGGCTCACGTCATCAGCACTGACGGATGGGTCCAGCTCCACGCCGTCTGGCGGGGACAGCGCCTCCAGCGCGCACTCGAGCCTGACCTTCAAGGATACCACGAAAGACCGCCCGGGCGCGCCCGCGGCGGCGGCCAGCCGGTTGTTCACCAGCGCCACCTCGCTGCGGCGTATGGCCACGCACTGCCAGTCGGGCCAGGCAATCTCCTTCTTTTGCACGCGCGCCCAAAGGTCCACCCGCGGCAGCGCGTGGCGCTCGTGCAACTGTTGCAATCTAGCGGTTAGCGCCGCGCCGCCGTCCTCGCCGGTGAATGTCAGGTACACCAGGCACTGCCGCAGCCACGCGGGCTCGAACGTCGTTGCCGCCCGCAAAGACGCCGCCAGGCGCTGCGCGCAACAGTCTCCATCGCCGCGCAGGACCGTCGTGAGTTATGCACAGCTGTTGGGGAACAGCGCGCGCACCAGCGGCACCGTAGACCCGTAGCCCAGCGGCGGCAGCTGCGCGTCGTCGCCCAGCAGCAGCACGCGGCCGATGTTCGGCGCCAGGCGCCGCAGGGCCAGGAGCAGCCGCAGCAAATGTGCGGGCGACATCAGCGACACCTCGTCGACGATCAGCGTGTAACGAACTGTCGTCGGCGTACGCACGGCACCCCGCGCGCGGGTGCAGAGCCACGCGTGCGTCTTGTAGTCCGGGAACGCAATTGCGCCACCGCAGGTGGCGGCGGCCGGCGGGGCTGCCCCCCCGACCAGGTAGAGTAGGTGATGCGCCCCGCGGTCGTGGCCACGAGCGGCGTGTCACTGACGAGCACCCCAGCCGCCACGCCGGGCGTGAGGGTTTGGACAGCCGTGGACCCCCACTGGCCGGCAGTGAAGGTGACCGCGTCGATAGCCCCCGCGCTGTCGAGCTGCAGCAGCCGCGCCTGTGGGGGCAGCGACGAAGGCAGCAGCAGGTTGACGCCGCCGCGGCTCGCGATCGTGCTCGAACCCACGCGCAGCAGCTGCTGGGTCTGCGCGATAGCGTAGTCGACGTACGCACTGTTGACGACGCGCGTGGGCTCGGACGGCCACGCTATTTCGTCCCAATCAAAACGCACTTGCTTGATCAGACAAGGGTGCTTCAGCGTCGGAAATCCAGTCAAGACAGTGTTAGTGACGAAAATAGTCGGCACGAGCAACTCTACGTATCGAGCGGTGGCCGCGGTGGCGGGCTGCATTGCATACCAGTACGCCGTGTTGCCAATCCACGTGTACGCACTATCCTGTGCATGCCACACACTCCAGTCGACGCCATTGGATGACGTGGCGGCGTACCAAGTGGTGGGCGCACCGTAAAAAGCCAGGCCCAGACCAAGGTTTCTAACTTCTGCTTTGAGGTAGTAACGCCGAAGCAGCACGGTCCGTCCAAAGTCGAGCCGGAGCCACTCGCCGGTGTAGTTGGTGCCAGAGTACAGCCTCGTGGCGTTGGACAAGTAGGCCAGTGACCTGTTCCAGACTAGTGCCGAGGACCAGTAGTTTTCAATCGGGGCGCCCGTCACGACGTGCCACGTGGTGCCGAAAGCCCCGAACGCGTCCCCCTCCCGCGTAGCCTTGCCCGTGAAGGTGGTGCCGGTAGTGACAGTCGCGGAGGACGCGGACGCGACAAGCGGGGCGGGGGCAGTGTTGTTGGTCATGTTCAGGCTCGCGTTCACAAAAGCGGTTTGGTTCGGCATGGAGCTGGGGAGCGGCAGGCTGTGCGCGTCCAGGGCGTTGACGTGGGCCAGCAGCGCGGCCACGGTGGCGGCGCCCAGCTGTTCCGCGGACACTCGGTGCGGGTTGCTGTAGTCGGCCAGGTGCGCCGGGCACACGCTCTGGCAGTCGGGCGGCGGCGGGGTGTGCGCGCTAACATTGTTGACGTGGGCCAGCAGCGCCGTGGTTGTGGCAGCGCCCAGCTGTTCCGCCGACACTTGGTGCGGGTTGTTGTAGTCGGCCAGGTGCGCCGGGCACACGCTCTGGCAGTCGAGGGCGTACGGGCACAGCGCTCGGCAATGGACCGCTAGTAGCAGCCACACGCCTGCGGCCCACGTTGCTGGTGGCATGGATGTTTGTGCTGGTGTTTCCCTCCTTTTTTTTGCGCTCTCTCTCTCTCTTGTTTTAAAAGTGTGGCGAAGAAAGTACAAAGAAAAAACAAAGGCTCATGAGAGAGAGAGAGAGGGAGGGGGGGGGGGAGGGCGGCCCGAAAAGCTAAAGGAAGGGCGTGGGTGGGGGGAAGCGGCCTCGGATAGGGGGGGAGGGAAAGCCGCGACCCTTTGCCCTAACAACCATGTTTTTCTTTTCTCTGTTTGTAAAAACAAAAGCAGACGAAGAAAGAAAAGAAAAACTATACATAAAGAAACAACTAATTGGCAAGTCTCGCTCTCTCTTTTTAGCCATGAGCGCTTCCAAACCAGGCAAGGGAGGCCCAAACCCTCTTACTGACATAATGCCTGATGACGTACTGAATGGCACACTGTCAGGATTCCTAGCTAAAATAGACTTCGCGACGCTAGCGGGAGTGTCGAAAGAACTGGCAACTTTCAGCGAGAAAGCCAAGAAGAAATTCGAGACCGGTGCGGAAAGCCTTAGCCAAAGCTATACACTAGGTGAGGATGTCATTCAAATGCCCGTTCAGGAATCAATAACGCGTTTAAGCGGCTTTTTTCTCGCCTTCCAGGGCTGTACGCGTACATCCAAGCATACGCAGACGCAGAATGGGGGTCCAAAGTGTCTTTGTACCTCCCACGCGATGGCGTTGAACGCATAGCAAACTTTGCGCAAAAAGATTTTGGCAGCATGGTTTCGACCAACGAGGGGCTGGAGAACGAGATCAAGAGGTGTATCAAGGAGTTTGCTAGCTTTGAGAAGTTCAAAGCGGTGTGTGAGAGGTTGAAAACAATCAAGCCTGTCGAGAAAATCGGGGCCAAGGCAGCTAGACCTCGACAAACTGCCAAAAAACACGCGAGGCCGGCAGACCCGCAAGAAATGGAGAGGAGATTCGAGGCCGAGGCAAAAAACCTTAGCCGACAGTACAAGCTAGAGGATGGATACTTTTTTGACAGGCCCGTCAAAGAATTCAATGACGAGTTTAAGAGGCTTTTCTCTCCAGTGCTGCTTGCATACATCAAAGTAGATACAAGCAAAGACTATGGATGCTCTGTGGCTTTATACCTCGAAGACGATAAATTGAATAAGCTAAAAACATTTGAGGAAACAAGCTTCGGCGAGATGACGACCGAGAATCTGGATGAGTCGATCAAACGGTGTATCGAAAAGTATGCCAGCTACGGGATGTTCAAAAGGGTGTGTGCTGAGAAGTTGGGGACAAATAAGACCGTCTGTCCCAGGTGCAAAAGAGACAAGCGTTGAGTCCAGCAGCGCTTGGTTGAGGCCTGTGTGATTCGGCAGATGAGCAATACTAATTTAAAAAAAACAAAAGGAGACGGGAGGAACAGTTTTTTAAGCTGGTCTCCGGCACTAAAAAGAGAATGGGGTGTGTTTTCTTTCCTCCTCTTCCTTTTTTTTGTTTGTAAATACTGTGCAACATAATAAATCGTCGCAAAAGGATTTTTTTGCGGTGCCAATTTTAATATTTTCCTTCCTTCCGGTTGGGGTTGCGGGGGGAGAGGGCTACGCGCCGGGGCAGGAGGCAGGCAGCCAGTCGGCCCGTTTCCGGCACGACAACTCCAGCCACTTCGGTGCATTGCCGAGAGCGGGCAGCACGCGCGGTCCGCGCGCTCAGATTGCCCAGGCACGCCCCGCTGAAGGCCAGGCGGGGCGCTGGTGACGGAGGAAGTGTTCCAGGCGGCCAACGTCTGGTTAGAGCGCCCCGAAACACTTGGTCCAGGCTCGTGACGCGCGACGATGCCGCAATTTGCGGTCCTTTTTGTCTGCGCTGTGCGACACAAGCCGGCTTTTGCGGCCGCGTGTATAGTCTTCCCAACAAATAAACGGGGAGGGGGGGGGGCCGCCAGGGGGAAGACCGCGAGAAAACAGAAATGGCGACGGGGGGGGGGGGGCCGGAGAGCAAAGGAGATTGTCCCGACCGCAGAGAAACAGCCGAAGCAAAAAGTGTTGCTGGCCAGAAAAAAAACATAGAGTGTGCACAGAAAGATGGGGAGTGCACCGTCTACTACCGACGACGCTAGCAATACAGAGGGGCCCGCCCGCGCATGTACAAAAGTGCGCACAGAACTTCGGATCGACTTGACTCGTGACAGGCACGGGGCCGACGGCTGGTTGCGGCTGAAGCTGAGCCCCACGGCAGTGCTGCGCGGCAGCGCCTTCGTGTTGGGCGCCGGGTGCTTCAGGGCCCGCCTTGTTCTGCCGAGCGCGGCGGATCCGGGCGATTATGCGCAGGAGGCCTACCGAGCGATCGAAACGGACGCAAACTTACTGCGGGTTTGCGCCGACCTGTCGGCCATCCTAGCCCCGGGCCTACGGCTGGAGCTGCTGCCCTGGCAGGGCGATGAGCGCGACCAGGAGTTGGCGACGCTGCGCTTCGAAACCTCTCGGCTTGCTTGTGTGGTGCGGGAGTTGAGCACGCCGCGCCTGCTGCCCATCGAATCAACCGAGCTCGCCCGCTGGGGGCACAGCGGCACAGGGGTGGCCTGCCGCAGGCTGGGCCCGCTGTGCATGTTGGAGGGACACGTGGTCTTTGATAAAGACCGGCTGCGCTTCGAGGATGTCAAGGATGTCCCGAAAGAGAATGAGAACTACACGAGGATAGGAGCGTTTTGCACCCTGCTGGAGCTGCCTGTGGCGTGGCGCCCCGCGCGGGTCGTAACGTACCCCTTTCCGCCTGGAACCTTCTTTTCACTTTATGTCGATCACAGTGCAATACGACAGGAGAGTCATGAAGTAGGCACGGACGGGAGGGTTCGCTTGTGCGTCACATGCAACAACACTACATTCAAACAGCTAAGTTCTGGCAACCTTAGGCAAAGGTCCGTTCGGGATGGGGACAATTGCACATGGAAAATGCCGCTCGCGCTTGACCTCGGTGTGTTGCGCTGGTTCGTGGCCTAATAATGCCTGGAAATGTAGACATTTAGTTATGTCCTCGTACCTCGCACACACAACAAGAAACTGGAAAGCAATGAGGAAAAGTGAGGGGGAATCCTGGGAGACGACTTGTTCTTGTTTACACTGGACGAGCCCCACGGGCTTGGTCCGCCCCGAAACAGCCACTGTTTGCCTGCGTGTCGAGAAACTCAAGCTGGCCCGGACGGGCACACACAGAGGCACAGGATTTCTTCGAGGCCCGCGGCATTCCGCGCAAGTATATTGTTCGCGAACCTTGCTCTGTGATGACTCGTTCCTAGCCTCAACATAACCTAATAATAAAACAACAAAAGTTATTAAAGCAAGGGAGACCATCTATCTCATCAAAAATCTTGGGAGGGGGGAGGGGGGGGGGAAAGGGCGCGCGGGGGCTGGGAAAGGGAGGGGGCCTTGGCTTTGTTCTTTTAGCACTTCCAACCCCCTCTCCCACCCCTTATTTTCTTGCCGTCGTTATCAAATCAGGGGGAGGGGGGCCGTTGCCCGCAAAGAATTGTGGAAAAATCCGGTCCTTGAACGCCGTGGGACTCGGCGGAAAACTGATATATCAAGGGTAAAAAGCACACTGTACACCGAATCCCCCCACCGGCCCGTCGACCGACACTGAATTATTTGTTGTTAAAATCTGGCCGTTGCAACAAACTGTCAACCAAGACTTTAAATCAAGACATAGATGCGTGCCGCACTGTGGTGGTGGTGGCTGGCTGCTAGCGCGCTGGCCATGCAGTGCCAGGACAGCAACCAGATCCTCAGTTGCAACTTAACCCTGCCTTGCAACAAACAATGGAAGACCTTTGTACACCTCAAACCGCGCAACCAACAGCACGGCCAGCATTACTGGCTAACCTCTGTCACTAGACAACGGTTGGGTCATGTCGACGAGGTAGACATCGTCTACAAGCACAGCGACCCAAACAACGTAATTAGTCTCAAGGCGCAGAGAAAAATGAAATGCACTCCAGGGCAAGAGCTCAGTCACCCAATAAGCTTCGAAATTGACGGGCTACAATTTGTAAGACGCGGGGACGAGGTGGCGATCTTTTTCCTGGCGTTTTTCATTTTTGTGTTGGCAATTTTCTTCTTTTCTCTAGTGCTCAGTAAGGCTGACTGGCTGGACCGTTATAGCGACTTTCAATACTCTGCCCGCTTATTGGCAACGGTGGTGATACTGGTTGTGCTGGCACTAGTTTTGGCGCTGGCCGTTGTACCAACACGACAAGCCGGCCTGCGTCATTTCGAGCTGGTGCAAAGTACCTAGCCACACACCCCCCCCGGCTTTAACAGACCGCGAGCAACAACAAAAAAAACGCGCCTAAATCGCCGTGTAATAAAAACCCCCTTGTACTCTTCAACTGATAGATTTTTGATCACGTGCCGCACATTGCGACAAAATTTTGCCTTGGCCGCAACTAGCGGTCCTTTTCTAGAATTTGTCGACGCCTGCGCCGGGTGTTTTTTTTTGGGGGGGGGGCCAGCCAAGCAATTATAGATTTAACTTTCATTCTTTGTTGGGGGAACGCCGGCGGGCGGGGGGGAGAAAATCTACGGGGTTTTCCCCCGCCGGGAAATGTTAACGTCGCGGCTCCAATTCCCCCCCCCCCCTCTCTCTCTCTTTCTGTCTTTTTCCCTTTCTTTAGCCCGGGCCCCCCCCCCCCCCGACGATCCGTCTAGTTGAGCTCCCTCTGGTGGGTTCAAAGGACAGATAAAAATCAAACAACTAGAGCAAAAAAAGCCCTTTTTCCTCACACCGTCCGGCCCCCCCCCCCCCCCGACGATCCTGCCCTTTCTTCCCTGACCTCAAGTGGACACCCGGCCCCCTCCCCTGTTCCCAAACTTTTTCGGTGGGATCCGCACACATAGTCTCTTGCCTGCTTCATTTGTCCAAGACATTCAGAAAAAAGCCACGAATCCAGGTACGTACATGGCAACCAGGAAACGACTTGGCGCTAGGGGGAGGTACGGATTCGACCACCAGCTTGAATGAGACAGCTCACTCTCTGGGAAAAGGTGACCAGGCGTCCAGCGCAAACGTCTCGCGAAAGCCCGGCCAACGACCCCCAGCCCAGCCCGCAGCCCGCGAGCCGTGATTCTCAGCCACGAGAAGCCAAGACCAGAGAGAAGAAACGCCGGCTGGCGGACACTGAAGACAGCAGCCAAAAGAAACGCCGGCGGCACGACAATGACGACGCTAGCTCGTCTACAGTCTCGACGGTCGAAAGACCGCACACAGGCGAGTGTGCCAGCCAAGAGCGCAAGGACAGAGAGACCAAACAAAAAGAACAAGCAGCACAGCGCGAGAGCACGCCAGGTTCACAAGCAACAAAGAAAAATTATTTCACTTGTGTCGACTGCGACAAGCGCTTTACAAGATCCAACAATCTCAAACGACACATGCGGACGCACACGGGCGAGAAACCTTACGAATGTAACCAGTGCGACAAGCGCTTTACAAGATCCAACGATCTCAAACGACACATGCGGACGCACACGGGCGAGAAACCTTACGCGTGTACTGAATGCGACAAGCGCTTTGCAGGCTCTGGTGATCTTCAAAAACATTCGCAGACGCACACGGGCGAGAAACCGTTCGTGTGTACTAAATGCGGCAAGTGCTTTGCAAGGGCTAGCTCTCTAAAGATGCATATGCGGACGCACACGGGCGAGAAACCGTTTGAGTGTACTGATTGTAGCTATTGCTGCACAACTTCTGACGCTCTCAAAACGCACATGCGCATCCATACAGGCGAAAAACAGTTTGAATGTCCTGAATGCGATAGTTGCTTCACAAACTCTGGCAATCTCAAAACGCATATGCGGACGCACACGGGCGAGAAACCGTTCGCGTGTACTGCATGCGACAGTCGGTTTACAACCTCGGACGCTCTTCAGAAACATATGCGAACGCACACTGGCGAGAAGCCGTTCGCGTGTACTGAATGCGACAGTCGCTTTTCAGACGCTAGCAATCTCCAAAGACATTTGCGGACGCACACGGGGGAGAAGCGGTTCGTGTGTACTGAATGCGACAAGCGCTTTGCCGACGCTGTCCAGTTGAAAGTACATATACGGACGCACACAGGCGAGAAGCCGTTTGCATGTACTGAATGCGACAGTTGTTGTACAACGTCTAGCGCTCTGAAAGTTCATATGCGGACTCACACGGGCGAGAAACCGTACGAGTGTAATCGGTGCGACAGTCGCTTTGCAAGCTCCGGCGATCTCCATAAACATTTGCGGACGCATACTGGCGAGAAGCCGTATGCGTGCACTGAATGCGACAGTCGCTTTACAACCTCTGGTGAACTCAGAAAACACGAGTGGAGACACGAGGAGAGCAAGAAATGGCAGCATCTAATTTAATATAAAGCGCAGTTGAAAACGAATATAATATACTTTACACCGTGTATATGTCCCGTGCTCATAGTTTGAATTCCTTTCCGAACTTAGCGAGAAATTCCTTTACCAACTTACCGAGATTTGATCCGCCAAGTAATTGAATTTCTCGTACGTGAAATTTATCTTGGTAAATAAATCCGCGATATTATCCTCCGTTGGTACCCGGAATAACTTTACAACTCCCCTTTTGACCAACTTTTCGAGTAAGTGGTATCTTACGTCGATATGTTTGGTCCGTGATTCCCCCAATCCTCTTTCCGATAAGATGATGGTCCCCTCATTATCTTCGAATAAGGGGGTAAAACCTTTTGGGGGCAATTCGATATCACGGAGGGTCTGTCTCAGGGCAAGTAGCTCCCTGACCGCTTCCCGATACGGTCTCTGACTCGAGGGTTGATTGAGCTATGACGGTCTGGAGTTTGGAAAACTAAGCAACGGGTGCCCCATTGAAGAGGAAGATATATCCGGAACGAGATTTTCTCGTAGCCTTCTCCCCTGCGAAGTCTGAGTCAACGTACCCGACTAGTGGGCGGCCGGGTGCTCATTGACCAACTTCTCTATGATAGCTATCACGGGGACAGAGAAATCGTTGACGTCCATGGTGCACGCATAAATGCCTAATGCCTTTCAGCGGCAGATGGGCCTCTGGTTGGTCTCCATGATTTGGGGAGCCTAGGGACGCGAAATCCGTCGGACAACACCTTTGCTAACCGCTCGTCACCTCGTTTGAAAAACAGGGCTCTGGGAGTCAACAACCATAAAAACATCCTATGAGCCATAGCATAAGATATTTCCGGGGATGGGACTTGATGTTTTGCAGCTATACTACTTTACATTACAATAACGGTTAGAATAATTTCTGACAGCAGTTACTCGTGATGTGACAGTTACGTCATTTTTTTATATGTCGATAGGACTGATTTACCTATTATTTACGACTGACCTAATTAATGAATTTGGCATTGTCAGCCAGTCACATGTTATGGTTTTGCCGCCTTCAGTTTGGCGGTAATAATTTTACTCAATAAATCTCTCACAATCTGTTCAACTGCGAACTACCAAAGTGTCCCGGTCTTCAACCCGGCCTCTGTCAACTAAGCTACCGGATTTTAAAATACATTGGGTTATGAGTGCTTCTGCGACGAAGGATGCGGCGACTGTGATCCTGCAAGGCAAGGCGCCTGCGTTCATCGATGGTATTAAGGGGAGAAGCTGGGATGACTGGTTTGCGCAGGCAAGGGCGGATTTGTCCTCGGTCGAATGCTGGGAATATGTCGCGCCTTTGGCTGATGTACTGAGATGGCGGTCCGAGATTGAAGCTGAGCCTGCGGCGGGAGCACCGGATGCGGCTTACGGGGACCGGAAGGAGAACAAGAGAGAGGCTAAGGCGAGGGAGGCAAAGGCTCCTGCGGACGAAAAAGCTGGACCGGGGGCAGGAGATGGCATTAATTTGACCATGCAACAGCGGCGGAAGATCATAGCCAGAAGGGCGCAGATCTTCATGTGGTTGTACAAAGCGCTAGAGTACGGATCGCCGGCGGAGAGGACTGTCCGACACTTGGTCAGAGAGCCTGCGCTGCGACCGGAGGAGCTCGTCGGCATCCTGCGTCAACGCTACCAAGGGAATGCGGCCCACCAGAAGCAGAAAAGGAACAGCATCGTAAGCAACTGGCAATTTAATGCTAAAGATGATATGATGGCACAGCTGAGGGACTTTATGAGTCATTGTGAGTTCCTAGAGGATCATGGTGAACCGGTCAGTGTCACACTGCAGATGCAGTTCGTGAAGACCGCCCTGGCAAAGTGTGCAGAGAAGCATTTGTGGAAGCCGTTCTTGGATGCGCAAGTTACCAATCCATCGCTGGAGTGGGACGACTTCGAAGCGGCCTTCGAAAGGAGAGTCATCGCTAATGAAGAGCAGAGGATGGCTACCAAAGAGGAGGCGGCGATGTGGGCGAACGGGCAAGCGAAAGGTGGCAAGAGCGACAAGGGGGATAAGGGCGGCAAGAGCGATAGGCCGAAGCTGGAGTGCTACAACTGTTCAAAAGGCCACAAGTACTTCAGGTGCATGGAGAAGTGTCGCATACCTGGGCACGAGCATGTGGGCAAGTCGTGCCCAACGCTCAAGGACAGGTACCGCAAGAAAATTCCTAAGGAAGAAAAACCGAAGAAAGATGTCGCGGCAAATGGAGGGAG
This sequence comes from Paulinella micropora, assembly GCA_019918135.1. Lineage (NCBI taxonomy): Eukaryota > Cercozoa > Imbricatea > Euglyphida > Paulinellidae > Paulinella > Paulinella micropora. The sequence continues at coordinate 146,918 of WBZZ01002582.1, read as the reverse complement.
AGACCAAGGACGCAAAGGTTCTGGTGCCCCGAGGAACCCCCCCGCCGCGGCCGTGTCGTGTATGGCGTTTGATCTAAGACGTCAAAGGCGAGCAACGATGGTTGATCCTGTTCCAAGATATGCAGTGGGTGAGGAGGAGTACCTGGCTCCGGCGGCGGATGGTTCGGGACTGCGGGTGATACCTAAGAAGGGTGAGAAGACGTGTGGGTATGCATTTATGGCTCAGAATGAGACGAGGTTCGTTTTTGTGGCACCACCGGAGAGCGAGGCTGAAGGGAACCAAAGCAATGGGACAGTGAACGTGGCCGACTTCTGTACGGTGTTCAACAATGCTCCCCTGGCGGAGCTGCATTGGTGGAAGTGGTACTGCAATCTCCGCATCTCTCCGGACGAATGGGAGCAATGGGCTAGTGGACTGTCGGGGGCTGAACCCTGTGGCAAAGACACGCCGGTACCCTTGGAATGTGAAGCGTGTAGTGTCACCCAGCCTGCCAAGCCCAAGATGTGCTCTAGATGCAAAATGGTGGCGTACTGCGATAGAGGGTACCAGAGAATCGACTACCCAGCCCATAAGGAGTTCTGCAAATGGACGCAGAACGAAGGCAAGGAAGACTGGGCTAAAGCCGTCGAGAGTGGCCGCGAGCCTCGGGGGTTGGGACCTCATAGTCTGAATGAAACGAGACGAAGAGGGGATGTGGCCTACAGAAGGCTGCTGAGGTATTGTACCGTCAGACCGGACGTGGGGGAGAGTGCTATGGCGCTACAACCGAGGTACAACGACATATTGCTGCTGATGGGCTCGCCCAAAGAAGCAAACGAGTATGTACAGGCGAGCTGGGACATACTGCAAGAGGCGAAGAGGCATGTGACCTCGGAACCGGAACGGGTGTTGCTACGTGCCAAAGAACGTTACTTCCCCTGGGTATATCAACTGTCTTCGATTGAGGCGGCTACAGAGCAGGCGTTGGCGCAACGACGTGCTGGGCTAAACACATCAGCTACGACGATGGGTCGAAGTGGTGGCACTAGTGATGTGATTGCAGGACAGGGGGAGTCGGCTTTCAGTGAAAGACGAGTTGGACGATGGGAAGAGGAGCGAACGGTCATCACACTAGAGGGCGGTGGAGGTGATCCAGTACCCCGGAATATGATGGATGATGAAAAGAAGCCACCAAACACGCCGCCTACGCAGTTGGTTAGCGACAATGCACAAGATGGTGATGTGGAAATGACCGAGGAAGGGAGGTCTATGCAAGAAGGAGGGCTGCATCGCGATGGAGGAGGTACCTCTACTGGTGGAGAAGAAGACAAGGGACCTAAAGCTCACATGGCTTTTGAAGATGGAGTAATGGGCGGGCAGGACCTGTATGAAGTCCATCTTGACTGTGGGTCGTCGCAGCACATGATTCCGATAGAAGACGCCCTAAGCAAGATTGGACAGGAGGGGGTGGCAGTGAGAGGGATCTCTGGGCTCATCAAAACTGGGGCGATGGGGGATACGTCGTTTACAGGCATGAATGGAGAAGGTGGGCAGCAGGAGGTGGAGATGGGGGAGACCTACGTCTTACCTACCCTTGATCGTACGCTATTCTCATCTGGTCGCCTACAGCGAACGGGTTACACAATAGTAATGCAAGATGACGAATTCTTCGTGATGAGGAAGAAGGTTGTGGTAGAGGCATGCGAAAAGATTTTGACTGGGAGCTTCGATGCTGATACGTGTCAATACCGATTTCACACGGCGAACCCACCTGGATGGAGGAAAGAGAAGAAGGAATGCTCACCGTTCCCCCAATGCAACACTGCGTTTTGGTCTACCAGCATGAAACCAAGTACTACGGTGGACATGAGTGAGATAAATGGCATATTTCACTTCGGGGAGACGATGGCACGTCGGTTCCTGAAGCAAAATGGGCTGACACCGAAGGGAAAGGCGTCTACCCTGAGGTGTGATTGCTTGGCCTGTTCTACCACTAAGATTACTAAGCACTCGTCATTTGAGGGGGCGTTCTAACGCTATGTGCAAAGACGGGAGAGGACTGGAGTGCAGATGGTACCGGTCGTATACCGTTTCCGTTGTACGGCAACACGCCGTATTGCCTGTTGTTTGTGGAGAACGTGTCTGGATACCTGAAAGGGCATTGGAACCACACGAGGGCATCAGACATTGCTGTCAAGCAGCTGGCTGCTGTGAGGGTGTGGTCGAAGACCCAGACGGGGAATGACATGAAACAGTTCCGGACGGACAAAGAGTGGATCTCGAATGCGGTGAAAGATTTCCTCAGAAGTGAGGGGATTGAGCCCCGGTTACCCGTTCGTGCGGACCCTAATAAGGATGCGTATGCTGAGGCAGGGATTCACATTGTTTTCTCATTGGCAGCTACGTTGCTAACCGCGAGGAGTGTGCCTGTCTACTTCTTACCTCTGGCGGTCGACTATGCTATCTTTCTCATCAACATGCAAGCGAGAGCAGGGGCAAAGATGACGAGGCACGAGATGTTCTACAAAAGGCCAGCTCCACCCTTCTCCATCCTGAAGCCTTTTGGGTGCTTATGTGTGTACTACAAGGGTGGCAAGAAGGGCCAAGAGAAGGGAGTGCCACGAGTGTTCATGGGGGTGAGCACAGAGGAGTCAGCCTATAAGGTGTGGAGTTACTATAAAGGTAAGCTGGTGACGACGGCGGACATGGTCGTCAGGGACTCTACTGTACATGGCTGGCCTACTCTCTACCCACGGGGCAAGATGGCATCGTCACTGCAACACAGCTTCCAAACTGCCAACCCAGTTCGAGAGAAGGGGGCCGAAAAGGGCGAAAAACCCGGTGCATTTTTTACTGCAAGTGAACAGCGACTGTTAGACAAATTGCTGGAAGTGGTAACTGGTGAAGATAAAAATGATACCGGGGAAGAGGGGTGCATAGTGGAAGACGTGGCGGACGGACCGGAAGTGTTTTCTGCACGTGATGGTGTTCCAACTGACGAAGCTGGGGTTGTGGAGCTGGTGGTCGTTGGGGACGAGGGGTCGAGTAGTGGTCGTGCCAGAAAGGTGGGAGCAGGGGCTACTGATGGGAAGGTCGGAAGGGCAGCTGCTGGTGCACCTTTGCCTCGTTCAGGAGCATTGCAGGGTCGTGCTGGAGCGGACCAGAAGAGAGATGCAAGGGGGGTGCCAGTGGTGTGGACAGGTAACATCATTGACACATCCAACATAGTTGCAGGGGTGAGGAGCAGGAAGCCAACGAAGCCAACTAATTTCCGCTCTGGTGCATACTTGGTGACGGTCCCGATTCCTCATCGAGAGGCTACTGCCTCAGGCAAATTTAACGACTCAAGGTTCAAGGACATCGACAAGCACCTCAGGTTGGGTGCTATCGTGGAGCGTCATGTGTCAGAGAAGCCTCCGGGGCAACCACTGGTCCCAACAAGGTTTGTCGACTTTGAAAAGCGAGAGACGGTCGATGGTCCGGTAGTGGATACAAAGTCAAGGATTGCTGGCGTTGGTTTCCGACAACCGGCGTGGCAGTACGATAGAGTGGATCTACCGACGTGTAGAGTTGAGTTGGTGTGGTCTACGTGTGCTCTTGCGGTATTGCAGGACCTTGATATATTTGGAATGGACGAGGAGAGTGCGTTCCCGCAGGTAAAGCTGCGGGTACCGGTGTGGCTGCAACCTCCGGCTGGATACGCGCCACCTAATGTGGTATGGGAAGCTCTTGGGGGGGTCAACGGTTTGAAGCCCTCTGGCCACATTTATTGGAACGACCGAGTGGTTCCGACTCAGAAGAAGATGGGCTTCGTGCAGAGCATCCTGGAGCCGGTCATGTTCGGAAGGATTGATCCTGAGACGAAGAAGACTGAAGTATTGACGTACCATGTCGATGATAACATTCATGCTGCAGCGTCTAAGGCAAGCCGAAAGGAGTATGTGGAGAAGCTCAAGGAGGAGTGGGGGAACGTGAAGGATCTAGGCCCGGTCAAACAGTTCCTCTCGCTTGAGTTTGAGGTTAGTAGGAAGGGTGGAGAATACACCGTATCTATCTACCAACGCGAGTATACGGAGACGTTGATGGCAAGGTTCAAGAGGAGCGACGGGCGTCCATGGATGCCGGCCAAGACGCCGTGGTTGCCGGAGGGATCGAAGATGGTGCCGGCGCTGGGGGAGTACTCGCCACAGGAGATTGTAGGGAGTTACATCTACTTGAAAGCGAGTTGCCCGGAGTCGGTTCTTCCGTTGAGTTACCGGCTGAGCATCAGTCCGACAGGAGCAAGTTCGATTATCGAGCGGCGGAGCAGCTATTGCGCTATTTCCTGTTCGTCAAGAACAGCGGTGTTAAGTTCTCGTCGAATGGCAACCGTACGCCGGAGGCGGACTCAGATTCGTCCTTAGGAAATGGAAGTCGCATGTACTCGCGAACAGGGGGTGTGGTGTTCCTGGCGGATGGGCCTGTGATGGTGAGGGCTTCCAATCAGAAGCATTTAGCCACAGGCACGCAAGAGAGTGAAACTTATGCGGCTTCGGAGGTGTTGCATGATCTTGAGTCGGTGCGTAATATGATTCGGGCTCTGCCTTGGTCGGATGAAAACCCATTGAAAGCCGAGTTGATGGCGACGCCGACTCTCAATGTCGACAATCAGGCTACGGTGTGTACTGCGCCGGAATCGGTGTTTGGTAAGAAGCTGCGTCATATTGCTCTGAGGCATTATCATTTGACTGAGGCGATGAGGAAGGGGGAGGTTGTGATGCGTTGGGTCCCGTCAGCAGACAATCGCGCCGATGTTCTCTCAAAGAAAATCGCTAGCCCCTCCTTGTTCAAGAAGGGGGCAGACAGACTGTCTGGACATCAGTCCAAGTAAGCATTACTGAGGATGCTTATGCCTTTGCTCATTAGAGGTGTCCTATGACTTTAGTGATAAGGTTAGAATATATTTGTGACTTCTACCTCACTAGTGACTTTATTGGTAACTACCTCTGAAATTAGGGGGAGCTTTACATTACAATAACGGTTAGAATAATTTCTGACAGCAGTTACTCGTGATATGACAGTTACGTCATTTTTTTATATGTCTATAGGACTGATTTACCAATTATTTACGACTGACCTAATTAATGAATTTGGCATTGTCAGCCAGTCACATGTTATGGTTTTGCCGCCTTCAGTTTGGCGGTAATAATTTTACTCAATAAATCTCTCACAATCTGTTCAACTGCGAACTACCAAACTGTCCCGGTCTTCAACCCGGCCTCTGTCAACTAAGCTACCGGATTAAAAAATACATTGTACTAAGCGGACAGATAACAAGGGGGCGAGTATGAACCGCTAAGAATATGAGCATGCCGATGAGACACCTAAGATCGTACTTGAAGAGGCGATGTCCTACTTTCAGGGGTGCGGGGTTCTCAGAGGTGAAAGGGGTTTTGGCAGACACCTCCTTCATATAATCTAACTCACCTAGGATGAGAAGTTCATATTTCCGTTGATGCAATAAAATCCCTTTTTCAGATTGTACGATCTGAATGTTCTTGAAATCTGTTGCTTTCCGCAAGTTCTTGCACCTGAACCCGTGCGTCTTCAAGCTATCTACTAACCCTACATGACTAGCTTCCGTTGCTGCATGGAGTCCATCGTCAACTTGAAAAGAGAGTAGCTGGGTGGTTAGAGGGTTACTCCCGTGTTTAATGAAAGAAGCCCTATCTAAAGAGAATGTGATGAAAGCCTGTTTTTCTATCATCTCTTTTGACATCAGGTCGTACCATAATCTACCAGCTTCTGGGTGGCCGTACAGAGCTTTCTTAAGGAGCCATAAAAAGCCTTCCTTTTCGAAACCCGGGGGTGGTTTGACATAGATATTGTAAGGCATCTTAATAGTGTGTAGGTAAGCGGTGGTCAAGTCAATGAGCCAAAGGTCAATCCCAAAGCAGGCAGCATAGGCAATGATGAGGAGGATGGTGCGATGATGTGCGGTGGGGGAATATGTACGTTTAGGGTCGTACTGTAACCCCGCTTTCAGGAGGTCTCCTCCCAAAGTGATCCTAGCTTTATGGTATTCATCGACCGTATCTTGCTGTTTGACCGTGTCTATCCATTTCAGAGGGATAATAGGGGTTCCTGATCTTTTCGCTTCGCTCTCTTTTCTCTACTCAAAAGCTTTGAGTTCCTCTTGCTGTCTGACTTCGATTTCTCTCGCCTGCCTTCTATCCTTCGGTTTTTGCACAACGGGGAATTCCGGGACTTGTTCCGTTACCAGACAGTAATCTACTCTCTCTTCTTTCGCGCAGACCGAGATATGTTTACTTCTGGTTCTCCCGGAGATAACGTTTTCAAGGGAAATGTTTCCTTGTTCATGAGATCTCCAGCCCGGGGATGCTTGTTTTCAGCTATCTTAACTCTCTCCCCCTCGGCATGACCGAATTCACTCGTAACATTAGGGTCTGGGCGTGCCGATTTCATAATAGCCTGCTAAGAACCTGATACAAGGGCTGGGGGTATCGCTACTCCCCCTGAAACCTCGTACTTCAATATCTCAGAGTCTATTATTTTCTCCGTCACTCCGTCGTCAAACTTAACGTTATGGGCGGGGAATCGTTTGCTTTTCCTGACTACTAGGGCAGACGGTTCTACAGTAACTTCCTTTCGCATGGTGGTATCCCACTTATCCCCATAGGTGGTTTTGGCCCACTCTTCACCGAATTCCCGTGCCGGAATTTGAGTGATCTTCCCGGACAATACGAGTTTAAGTTTGGGTTTCCTCCCCCTCTTTCCCACTACCTTGACACTACCTGGCTTACCTTTCTCCCCCTGGCCTGCACCACTCGCGTTCCGCGTAGATGGTGTAGGAGGGATGAGCTGTGGAAGGTTACTGAAATCGTGATTTTCGTTATCTGAACTATCATCACTATCTCGTCCTTTCAGGTAGGGAACAGCTGGTTGTGTTATAGGTTTAGTGGGGGCATCCGGGGTACTGTTACAAGTGTTAGATACATCTACGTCAGTAGAAGTAGACGAACTACCGCTTGGTTCTAGAACCCCGGAGCCAACTTTCTTCTCGGAAGGTGAGTTAACGGTGGTCGGGGCAACAGGTGGTTTCGTCGATTCCCATTCGACTGAAAACATATCCCCACCTGTTGCTCCTTCAAGACTATTAGAAGCCTCTCGTTTACCCAGCTTCCATACATCGAACATAACATCCCGGACATTACCGTGTATTACCCGTGCAATTAGGTCATAGACCTGATAATACCCGGTATTACGTTCGTATCCTAAGAAAACGACTTTCTTTCCCCTCTCGCCTTTACCTCGTCAGGCCTTGATCTTCATCACGGCAGCGCAACCAGTGGGGCGAAGATGATGTAGATAAGGTTTCCGACGGTGAATAACTTCGTAGGGGGACCCTTAAAGGGCCCTTTTGCTATCGGGAGCAGATTGTTGATGTACGTGGCATTCTTCTCCATTTCCGTCCAGAAAGACGGAGGGAGGTCCGCATGACTAAGCATGGCTCGTGCATAATGGGCAGTGCGGCCCTGTTGGCTGGTCCGATATACCCGGTCGGGTTGATACTTGCCATCGTCGGCCGGCGGATATCGGGTCCGCTTAGCGCGTTGCACGTGTTTGCGGTTCTTCTTGTAGCGGGGGTGGCCACCAAGACTACTGTTGAAAGCTGGTCGAGCTGGTTTCGGTTTAGGCTTGCGTGTCCCTGTAGCGCCAGTAATGTCGATGTGAAGGCAATCGCCTTAGCCACACTTGCACCACACTTGATGTGTCTTGTTGGGGTGAAGCGCTTGCCATGCGAAAATGCCGTCAGGGACATTATAGGCGAACTGGTCACTGTCGAGTGATGGTATATCTATTGAACACCTAACAGGATCCACACTATGTTTCCCCATTTTGACTAGTTCAGCGAGTTTCCGCCAAACGCGCTCTTTGTCTTTGACGCTTGCCACACCGTTGATGGCTCCCAATGCGTTGAAGAAAGCGCGATCCAAAGAGTACGGGATGATGAGGCCGCAGTTGCTGAAGTAGTTGAGTTCCGAAAGGATCTCCCTTCGTAAGTAGATGTGAAGGCTGGGGTTAATAGCGGAAAGCCGAAATGATGGCTGGTAGGTAGATCGGAGGGCTTGCTACCTGCGCAATGTTTAGCTGTGCAAATACACCATGGTAAATGGGGCGTAAGGCATGCTTTACGTGAAGCGCGGAAGGCAAAGAGGCCATCAGGAAGATCTTGTCGGGTACCGGCGTCGAAGTTTAGCTCGCGTTGGAGGTAAGGTTTACCCGTACGTTGTCCGACATCGATCCAATGGGCGGAGTTGTACCAGAGGTAGCGTTGCTGATCCGGGTCAAGCTTGTCTGTAAGGTAGGCTGTAGCCGCGTTGAGTCCGCCAGAGGAGACGCAACAAATCCAGTCCATGTGCGCGTAAAGATTGAGCTGCTTCAAAATCTTAAGACGCATGTCCGTTCGTAGGTCGGGATTCATGGCAGCAAGACGGAACATACCTGGGTAGATAGGCTGAGGGGCTGGTTCGAGAGGGGCGTACTTTGTTTCAAGCCATTCCGCTTGTTGTCTTGGTCGGGAACGTAGGAGCATGGCGTGGGACGGCGATGTCGCCGCAGTTGAGGAAGACGATGACGATGAAGATGTGGCCGTAGGTGGTTGGCTACCTGCCGGGGGGCCCGGCGAGTCCGGTTTTGTCTCGTCGTCTTCGTCGTCTTGTCTCCGGTGCGGAGCCGGCTGTCCGGTGTTACAGGCTGTCCTTGCCACTCGGGGCGTCGTAGGGGCAAGAGAAGAGCTTGGAGCGGCGTACGTGAAAGGTCGTGAAGCGGAAGCGGGGCCCGGAGTGCTGGCGGGTGCAGGGCCCGAGCTAGAGCTCGAACTACTGGAGCTCGAACTGCTAGAGCTGGAACTGGAGCGAATGCTGCGTCTTCGCCTGCGTCCACGTCAATCGGATACGTGCTGGATCCTGGTGTTCCAGGCCGTCCTTGTGGCTTCAGCATCACGTCGAATCCCGGGTCGATGAACATACCTTGGGGGAAGCCGATGCGGTAGTGTCCGCGTGTTTCCAGTGGCTCAAAGTGTGGACTGGGATAGGCAGATTCAGGAGGGTCTCTGCGTCAATGTCCGACGTAAACATCTTCATTTCGCAGTAGAATAGACGTAGGCGCTCGGCAGTCTCGGTTGAGTTCAAGTTGAGCCAGCGTCCCGTAGGAGTGTGTCTATCCACCGGCTGTGCCGCGAGTGCGTTTCCCGCCAACCCATCTCCGGATGTGGGGATTCGGGACCACTGGAAGTTGGTTTCTTTGCGAACGCATGGAACGCCAACAGGGTAACCTTTCAAACGCTTTTCTCGCGAAAACGGGTTGGCGATGTCGTACTTACAAGGGTAAGTGCCCGTAGGATGGTGGACTACGTGGATTTCGCGGCTGTAGCGTTTGCCGGTCTGGCTGGCGATTAGATAGATAGCGGTTTGAGCTATGATCCATTCCACGTTTTCGTATCGGGCCCAATAGAATGTAGTAGGCCATTGGATGGATGAGTCAGGTTGCTGTGGGTCGATCCAGTTCGGGCACGTTCGAAGGTAGTCAGCGAGGTGTCGGCGGGCGTTCCTCCGATGGCTTCCTAGCGTGAACATGCCTCTGGTAATTTCTATTCCTCGCGTTAATCCACTCCAGTTGTCTGTGAGGATGTTGTCGAAGAACTTTCCGTCGCCCCTGTTCATGTAGTAAATGGTCAGGGAGCTCTGGTTGAAATAGTTCCGAGGGAGGTCGACTGTGCATAGGATGCTGCGCTCGCGTACTGGCCTACCTTGGATGTCATAATAGGATGTTGCGGTGGTCTTTAGCCAGATGGGATCAATGCAAGGGAGTCGGTGAAAGTAGTGCTGAAGTGCGAAGCAGCGTTCTCGAGTTGGTAGCCTGAATGAGTAGCGTTGGCATTCTGAGGTGCCAAATGCCGGGGCCATGGTGTATTGGCCGGTGGTCGGAGTTTCCATGCAGCTCCACGGAAAAAGTAACTCACCTTCGGAAAGAGCGTCCATGATAGTGTCTCGGGGCCGTTCTTGGGGAGGCACCGACAATGAGTCCTAGGTACGATGACACTTTGTATCCCCAAGGACGGAGTCTGGATTGATATGCCATTCCGGTGCGGAAGTAGTCCACGTCCCCGGTTGGCTCCACTTGGCGGCCGACGAGGGCCGTACACACAAGTTATGCCGTGATTCGTCCATGTGCCGGGCCCAAGTGAAGGATGGTGGCATTCAAGTTGGTTTCCAAGAATTTCTTCATCTTGGGTGGGCCTTTCGGTTTTTTCAGAATATTCTCCACGTCCTCCTTCTTAAGTCTTTGCGAGGGCTGATCGTGAGGAAGACGTGACTTTGTGCATTCCGTGACCCCGAGTAGGCAAAGGGCTTCCATGTTGACAACTCCTTTGCAGTCCTTGCCTTGGGAAAGAAGAGACATTCCCAGCATGATGTCGCTATATGTAGCAGGATCCATCTCATGGGGCGTGTTACGAGGCGGCCAATAGTGTTGCATGAGGTGCGTAGGTCTGTCGCGATTAAGGCCGTACGTTTCATCAACAAAATGAGCGGTTTGGCTGCCCCAAGGAGTTCTTCCATACATCTGGCGAGGGTCTGTACGTATGTAGGTCTTACTCTCACGGGTGCGTGCGCACTATTGTTGACGACGAACTCGAAGACGAACTCGAAGACGAACTCGAAGACGAACTCGAAGTTGTACTCGAAGTTGTGCTCAAAGTTGTGCTCAAAGTTGTGCTCGTTGATGAACTCGATGACGAGCTCGATGACGAGCTCGATGACGAGCTCGATGACGAGCCTGTTGCAGAACTCGATGATGCGCTCTGGTATGGGTTCCATGTTAAGCCCGTCAGTGCTTCCCAGGGAATGAAGGTGCGCGCCAAAAGCGGGTTCGCAGTGAAGTTGTAGTATTCCGTGAATGGGAGGGCCATGCGGTCTGCAGATCTCCAATGGATGTGGTCCACGGGTGGTGGGATCTCGTAAGTCCCACGTGCGTCGTCTGCCGTGCATAGCAACGCTCGTTCCACTCGAGGCCCAACCATGAGCTCTATGTGGAATGACGTTGTCGGGCCATAGGCCTTGGCTGGTGATCATTTGCTCTGGTACCCAATAACCAACGTGTGGGCATCTGGAGTATGTACCCGCGAAGCAAACGGATCCCAACGTCGGGAAGTAGTTCGCGTATACTTCCTTGACAATCCACAAGTCCATGTCTGGTAGGGGCTTCTTTTTCTTCTGGTGCGGGAACCAAGCGTGGAGGTACCCATGCGTATGGGACCGGCTGGACCTCTTGGTACTGTGCAGGCGGCAGTATGAAGGTCCGCGCGGAAGGTGGCTATTGGAGTCTGAAGGTCGACTCGTCTGAGTTGGCAGGGTTTCCAATTGCGTCACGGACATTTGGTGTCATATGCTGTGCTGTGAATCCCACGAGTCCCCTATATTTGTCCAATGGGCCGGGTCCGACAAAAGGGGATACATTTGCCGCCGGGGGCGATGTAGCTGTCCTCCTTGGTCGGGACCGCGGACTGATGATGGGCCGAACTCTTCCGATGGGGTATGGCTCCACTGTTTCGGGGTCGGAATCCTCCTCTGAAACGAGTGTTCCAGACTGAAGTGGCAGTTGGGGCGCTGGTGAACCCTGAACCTGATTGAGGTCTCGAACAAGGTTATCGTTGATTTGACGGACCGGCATGCAGTCTGCGATAGTAGGGGACACCGCTCTCGGTGCTGATGAGGACGATGATGATGAAGACTGGGCCTGGTTGGTCAGCACAGGGGGCGTCGATCGCGATGATGTGGCCGTCGATGGCGCCGTCATAATCGGAGTAGGTCGTACCGACGATGATGCTGACGATGATGACGCCGACGACGATGATGCTGCCGACGACGATGATGATGACGCTGCCGCCCGGTAGCTTAAGGAGCGTTTCGTCTGCGAAGGCTTACCTCGGAGTTGAGTGAGGTATTGTCGCGCCAGTTCGTCTTCCCTTTTCCAGGCCGATAGAAGCTACTCGTTGGTAGAAGAGGCACGTGGTGTGTTTTCAACTTGAGAGGGAGGTGTTTCCCTCCACACTCGGGTTGATTCGCTCGTAGTCGGAGTAGCAGTCGCGCCAGTCGAAGGAGCTGGAGATTCCTCTGGAGGTGGGGATGTCTCCAGCTTCTGTCGTTTGGAGGATGGCGGTGAAGTGCGTTTGTTTTCCTCTTGTCTTACACGAGAGCGTGTTGTGACATACTGCGTCTGCACAGGTGTAGGAGCGTGTAGGAGCGCTCGCCTTGCTTTCGCCATCTTGATCGCTCTCGGTCTCGACTAGTTCGATTTCTTCTTCTTCTTCTTCGTCGGCCTCTTCGTCAGCTTCTTCGTCAGCTTCTTCGTCGTCCTCCTCATCGTCCTCTTCGTCGTCTTCTCCCTTTTCCTCCGTCGTTCTTTCCATCCAACTCTGAAGTCCAGCGGTGATCTCTTTCCTGTATCACGCGAAGACATGAACAGGTTGACTTGGCGGCCGTAGAGGTGGGCGTTCGAAGTAGACAGGAGGTCGTGGGAGTTCGAAGGGAGCTGCAGTTTGGGACGGCGGTCGATGATTTTGTTGAATTTGACTATCGGGTAGGACGTCTCTTTCGCCAACGTTGTAGGGCGAAAGTCGTAGCTAACCGTAGCAAGTTGTAAATCACCGACCTGAAGTGGCGTCTTGAAGAGATGGAACTCCGTCTCGTAGACGATTTGCTTGGAAGGCGGCTTCAGGGGCATGTAGTCCGTGGGCCGAATTGCTTGCGCGTCGTCAATCGAGAGGTTGAGCTGGGCCGAGACCTCGTTGGCAAGAAGCAGGTTCATACCTTCGGGGAGGTGGCTCGATATATATATCGTGATGGCATGAAGCGGAGACGTCGGTGTGGCTGAGACGAAAAGTTCATTGCCTTCAGAAAGAGTGGCATCAACACCCACAGATGAACGTGCGTCGACGGTTGGGAGCGACACGATCTCAAGTCCTTGGTGTATTACCCAGTCGAGGAGGGCTACGCCCTTGCAGTTGCAGGCCGAGTCTAGAACGCATGTAGTCTTACCGATGATGTCTTCTTCCAGGGACAGGCACAATGATTTGCGTACGTATATATTCCCGCAGACGACGGTCGGGGTCGTAGAAATGCGGAGTAGACGTCGTGACTCCTGAGACGCCGCGCGCGTCGTCATGTGGAAAGCCCGTGGCTGCTTTCGCGTGGCGGCCGAGGATGACTTCCAGTTGCAATGCTTGCCTTCGTCCTGACAACGCTGTTGTCGCAGCTTGTATTGTTCAAGCGAGTGCTTCGGGGTCTGATTCGGCTTGAGGAACTGGTTATGTTCCTTGCAGTAAGAGCATGGAATCCCGGTGAAGGGTGGACGCTTTGGGGAGGTCGGGGCGGACTTGGTGGCGGCCGTAACCATCGACGATTTCTTCGAAGGGATGGCAATCGCATTCGCCTTGGTGAAGGGTGGGTGTGTTGCCGTCTTCTTCATAGTCGGGGCTGGCTTGTCCGTCTTAGTCCGCTTGTTGGGGCGTCCACGATCCGGTGATGCAGCCGGGTGAGTCATCGACATGGCTTCAGCCTTGCGCTTCTGACGAGGAGCGCGTTTGTTCTCCTTGTTTTCCTGCTGCGTCTTACGCGGTCTCTTCTGACGAGTGTCGACCTTGACGGTTGAATCACGGGAGAAGGTGGAAGGCGTCGGACGAGGAGGGCGCTCCCGTAGTCGCTTGTATGTGGCGGCCGACGAGGGCTTCGTAGTACTTTCCATCCAGGGCCCATAGTCTTCCATAACATGGAGGTCGAGGGAGTTGGTCCAGGGCAGAAGGTCAGTGAGATCGCGGGGCCATGCAACACCAAGTGCATTAAGTATCTCGGCAGCGTACCGAGTCCATCGATCTCGTTCCATGGGGGTGAGCATCCGAGACACATCGCGGACTTGATTGAAGTCGGCCGTCAGATAGCCAGCTGCCTGGGCCGTCTCGTAGCTTGTGATGCAACGATTTACATACCCTGCGAGGCTTTCCTTCTTGAAGCGTCGAAGTTTGAGGGCTTGCATAGCTGGTCGCTTCGTGTCTCCCTTGTCCAGTCGTCCCTTGAACAGGTCCATGAAATATTCCATGAGCATGTACGGGATGATGCTCCAGACGCGGGTGCGTTCGTCAGTAACACGAATGTACCGAGTCCAGTACGCGTCCATGAGAGCCATTGCGGGCTTGTCTCCCCACTTGTTTACTGTGTCGATGATGCGGTTGCAAGCCAACAGCATTGACAAGTTGGTCAACTGTAAGTTGAATGCAAGTTCGCGGGCTTGAGTAGCAACGTCATGTCCCAGCGCGGTGGCCGGGCGGGTCAACACGAAGAGAGATCGGACTCGGACCATCATGTGCAGCGTGCGGGGTGGAACACCTGCGAAGGTGGACGATCGCAGAACTCTTCCTATCGACGATGCTGACGAGGATTCATTGCCTGAGGATGGCGGGGATGGTGTAGCCGTCCCCGGAGGGCCATTCTCCGTCGAAGGGGCCGGTGGCTGAGTCGCAATCGTCGTGCCAGACGATGGATCAGGTGACGAACCTGCAGACGAGCTCGGTGTTGAGCTCGTTGCCGGGCTTGACTTGATGACGAGCTCGCGGGAGCCGGAGTCGCCACGACGATGGATCAGGCGACGAACCTGCAGGCGAGCTCGATGTTGAGCTCGATGCCGGGCTTGAAGATGAGCTTGATGACGAGCTCACGGGAGCCGGAGTCGCCACTGTTGCATTACCGGTTGTTGCAGTCACAGGGGCTCCACCTTGGTCCTCCACGGGAGGGTTCGTACCACCAGCGAGCAGGGTCGAGTAAGCTTCTTCCGCAAGGGAGAAGAGAGGGCTCAGTGTGATTCTACTACCTTGCATTGTTGTACCCAGCGAGATGCGAGGCGTTGGGCGTGCCGGCGTCAATGTAGCGAGGGTTGAACCTGACGGATCAGTCGGAGTTGCTGTCAATGGAGCAAAAGCCGGTCTGGGTCCAAAAGAGCCAATGATCGGTCGAAATGGTGATGTGAAAGCCGAGTCAGTCATGGACAGTGCTCGATTGACCAATGGGGCAGGTGGGCGAGATGCCACGATGGATGCCAGCGATGGATGCGGTTCACGCCGGGGCAGGGGTGTCGCTCCACTTGCTAGACTTCCAGGGTGGGCAAACGGACCGACAGGGGTGATAGGAGGTACCCTACCAATGGGGGCCATTGCTGTTGCACCCGCGGGCATCGTAACTGGAGTAAAGGCCAACGATGGGGTAGCTACAGGGGGCGATGTTGCAGCCGTTGATGGTGCAGTTGGAGCAGTGGGGCTCGCGGATGGGTGAGTCAGCGATGTAGGTCCCGGAGGAATGCTTCCCAGGGCTATTGCTGGCGTCGAATCAATCAGGGTCGATGAGGGCACAGTAACTGGAGTGCTTGCAGGGGCTGGAAGTACCAATCCATGAAGTGATCCAGGTGCTCCAGGCATCGAAGTCGAAATAGGTAAATCATTAACATATACCTCGAGAGGGATGATCATGAGAGTACCCAATTGGTTCCAGAGAGCCTCCCTGGTAGATATCGTGGGCCGTCACGTTGGGATGGCACATCAGCGTGAGGGATGGTGTCGGTACCAATTGTAGATGAAGCAAATTTGTTTGCTTGTCCTTGATTGCCTTGAGTAGAACGTTCCTGTATTCGCCAGAGTAGTTGGTGAATAAATCCTCTTTGAACTGCGTTGATTGCGTCCACGAGAGGTCCGTAGTGAGAGGAGTAGACTTCCCTTCCTCTACTTCCTTCAGAAACTTCTTTTCAGAAGGCAGGAGACCATAGTAGACGCCCATTATGGTGAAAGGGTCCAAGCATTTCCTCTTGTGCTCCCGAATACGCGACAGGGGATCGTCGTGGCGTGAGTTGGCGAACATTCCACGTCACCAGGGGTAGGCCAGGCGGTGTTGGTACACTTGTAGAGCACGATGAGCAGCAAAGAGGATGATCTTGCTGGGTGATAAGGGTGACCCTAACACAAACAAAGCCAGACACATACTGTGTTGGTCGACTGCATAGAGTGTGGAAGAACAGAAATACGACACAAAAATGCAAAGACAGGTGAACAATCTGTCTCATATATGTGGTTTTTGATTACCTCCGATCTTCCATGTTCGTTGAGTAGTACCTTCCTTGTAGGAGGTGCTTTCAAATCGATCTGTCGACAGAGCACACAAAACTCATGTGTGCAGTTTCCACTTGAATGGAAAATTCGAATTGTGAGTTTGGATACAACCCCAAGAGATAAATACACAACGAACTCTTACAAAGTCTCTATGGCTGCAAAAAGCTCTAACCCTGAGAGTAGGTGAAATACCAGTAAATAGCTGAGAGGTCACTTCGTTATTTACGTAGATTTCTACTTGCTTGCAGACTTGGTTGCAACGTACGATCATAGGTGAGCGTAGATTGTGAATTGGTTTCGTATGTCACTTGAAGTTGAATAAGTTGTAGCACTTGAAGGAGGGCTTCAAGTACAAGTTATTTCTTCAAGTAAAAAGTCCTGAACTTTCATTTGGGAAAGTCTTTCGGAGCTAAATGGCTGTGCACGCAGTGCACTGCAATTATCATTTTTATGTTCTCTTGACTGTGTTTCCCAAAATTCACCGTAAATTCGTAAATTGTGATTTTCGGGAAATCGTGAAAAAAGGCAATGGAGAAGGGGAAAATGGCAATTGCTGTAAAAACTTTGATTGAATCGTTTGAAGTCATTCCTGGACGAAATCGAAAGCTAGTTAGTGAAGTCGAAACGCAATGTATTAATAAATCCGGTAGCTTAGTTGACAGAGGCCGGGTTGAAGACCGGGACAGTTTGGTAGTTCGCAGTTGAACAGATTGTGAGAGATTTACTGAGTAAAATTATTACCGCCAAACTGAAGGCGGCAAAACCATAACATGTGACTGGCTGACAATGCCAAATTCATTAATTAGGTCAGTCGTAAATAATTGGTAAATCAGTCCTATAGACATATAAAAAAATGACGTAACTGTCATATCACGAGTAACTGCTGTCAGAAATTATTCTGACCGTTATTGTAATGTAAAGCTCCCCCTAATTCCAGAGGTAGTTACAATAAAGTCACTAGTGAGGTAGAAGTCACAAATATATTCTAACCTTATCACTAAAGTCATAGGACACCTCTAATGAGCAAAGGCATAAGCATCCTCAGTAATGCTTACTTGGACTGATGTCCAGACAGTCTGTCTGCCCCCTTCTTGAACAAGGAGGGGCTAGCGATTTTCTTTGAGAGAACATCGGCGCGATTGTCTGCTGACGGGACCCAACGCATCACAACCTCCCCCTTCCTCATCGCCTCAGTCAAATGATAATGCCTCAGAGCAATATGACGCAGCTTCTTACCAAACACCGATTCCGGCGCAGTACACACCGTAGCCTGATTGTCGACATTGAGAGTCGGCGTCGCCATCAACTCGGCTTTCAATGGGTTTTCATCCGACCAAGGCAGAGCCCGAATCATATTACGCACCGACTCAAGATCATGCAACACCTCCGAAGCCGCATAAGTTTCACTCTCTTGCGTGCCTGTGGCTAAATGCTTCTGATTGGAAGCCCTCACCATCACAGGCCCATCCGCCAGGAACACCACACCCCCTGTTCGCGAGTACATGCGACTTCCATTTCCTAAGGACGAATCTGAGTCCGCCTCCGGCGTACGGTTGCCATTCGACGAGAACTTAACACCGCTGTTCTTGACGAACAGGAAATAGCGCAATAGCTGCTCCGCCGCTCGATAATCGAACTTGCTCCTGTCGGACTGATGCTCAGCCGGTAACTCAACGGAAGAACCGACTCCGGGCAACTCGCTTTCAAGTAGATGTAACTCCCTACAATCTCCTGTGGCGAGTACTCCCCCAGCGCCGGCACCATCTTCGATCCCTCCGGCAACCACGGCGTCTTGGCCGGCATCCATGGACGCCCGTCGCTCCTCTTGAACCTTGCCATCAACGTCTCCGTATACTCGCGTTGGTAGATAGATACGGTGTATTCTCCACCCTTCCTACTAACCTCAAACTCAAGCGAGAGGAACTGTTTGACCGGGCCTAGATCCTTCACGTTCCCCCACTCCTCCTTGAGCTTCTCCACATACTCCTTTCGGCTTGCCTTAGACGCTGCAGCATGAATGTTATCATCGACATGGTACGTCAATACTTCAGTCTTCTTCGTCTCAGGATCAATCCTTCCGAACATGACCGGCTCCAGGATGCTCTGCACGAAGCCCATCTTCTTCTGAGTCGGAACCACTCGGTCGTTCCAATAAATGTGGCCAGAGGGCTTCAAACCGTTGACCCCCCCAAGAGCTTCCCATACCACATTAGGTGGCGCGTATCCAGCCGGAGGTTGCAGCCACACCGGTACCCGCAGCTTTACCTGCGGGAACGCACTCTCCTCGTCCATTCCAAATATATCAAGGTCCTGCAATACCGCAAGAGCACACGTAGACCACACCAACTCAACTCTACACGTCGGTAGATCCACTCTATCGTACTGCCACGCCGGTTGTCGGAAACCAACGCCAGCAATCCTTGACTTTGTATCCACTACCGGACCATCGACCGTCTCTCGCTTTTCAAAGTCGACAAACCTTGTTGGGACCAGTGGTTGCCCCGGAGGCTTCTCTGACACATGACGCTCCACGATAGCACCCAACCTGAGGTGCTTGTCGATGTCCTTGAACCTTGAGTCGTTAAATTTGCCTGAGGCAGTAGCCTCTCGATGAGGAATCGGGACCGTCACCAAGTATGCACCAGAGCGGAAATTAGTTGGCTTCGTTGGCTTCCTGCTCCTCACCCCTGCAACTATGTTGGATGTGTCAATGATGTTACCTGTCCACACCACTGGCACCCCCCTTGCATCTCTCTTCTGGTCCGCTCCAGCACGACCCTGCAATGCTCCTGAACGAGGCAAAGGTGCACCAGCAGCTGCCCTTCCGACCTTCCCATCAGTAGCCCCTGCTCCCACCTTTCTGGCACGACCACTACTCGACCCCTCGTCCCCAACGACCACCAGCTCCACAACCCCAGCTTCGTCAGTTGGAACACCATCACGTGCAGAAAACACTTCCGGTCCGTCCGCCACGTCTTCCACTATGCACCCCTCTTCCCCGGTATCATTTTTATCTTCACCAGTTACCACTTCCAGCAATTTGTCTAACAGTCGCTGTTCACTTGCAGTAAAAAATGCACCGGGTTTTTCGCCCTTTTCGGCCCCCTTCTCTCGAACTGGGTTGGCAGTTTGGAAGCTGTGTTGCAGTGACGATGCCATCTTGCCCCGTGGGTAGAGAGTAGGCCAGCCATGTACAGTAGAGTCCCTGACGACCATGTCCGCCGTCGTCACCAGCTTACCTTTATAGTAACTCCACACCTTATAGGCTGACTCCTCTGTGCTCACCCCCATGAACACTCGTGGCACTCCCTTCTCTTGGCCCTTCTTGCCACCCTTGTAGTACACACATAAGCAACCAAAAGGCTTCAGGATGGAGAAGGGGAGCTGGCCTCTTGTAGAACATCTCGTGCCTCGTCATCTTTGCCCCTACGTTCTCCACAAACAACAGGCAATACGGCGTGTTGCCGTACAACAGAAACGGTATACGACCGGTACCATCTGCACTCCAGTCCTCTCCCGTCTTTGCACATAGCATTAGAACGCCCCCTCAAATGACGAGTGCTTAGTAATCTTAGTGGTAGAACAGGCCAAGCAATCACACCTCAGGGTAGACGCCTTTCCCTTCGGTGTCAGCCCATTTTGCTTCAGGAACCGACGTGCCATCGTCTCCCCGAAGTGAAATATGCCATTTATCTCACTCATGTCCACCGTAGTACTTGGTTTCATGCTGGTAGACCAAAACGCAGTGTTGCATTGGGGGAACGGTGAGCATTCCTTCTTCTCTTTCCTCCATCCAGGTGGGTTCGCCGTGTGAAATCGGTATTGACACGTATCAGCATCGAAGCTCCCAGTCAAAATCTTTTCGCATTCCTCTACCACAACCTTCTTCCTCATCACGAAGAATTCGTCATCTTGCATTACTATTGTGAAACCCGTTCGCTGTAGGCGACCAGATGAGAATAGCGTACGATCAAGGGTAGGTAAGACGTAGGTCTCCCCCATCTCCACCTCCTGCTGCCCACCTTCAGATGCAAAATGGTGGCGTACTGCGATAGAGGGTGCCAGAGAATCGACTACCCAGCCCATAAGGAGTTCTGCAAATGGACGCAGAACGAAGGCAAGGAAGACTGGGCTAAAGTCGTCGAGAGTGGCCGCGAGCCTCGGGGGTTGGGACCTCATAGTCTGAATGAAACGAGACGAAGGGGGGATGTGGCCTACAGAAGGCTGCTGAGGTATTGTACCGTCAGACCGGACGTGGGGGAGAGTGCTATGGCGCTACAACCGAGGTACAACGACATATTGCTGCTGATGGGCCCGCCCAAAGAAGCAAACGAGTATGTACAGGCGAGCTGGGACATACTGCAAGAGGCGAAGAGGCATTGACCTCGGAACCGGAACGGGTGTTGCTACGTGCCAAAGAACGTTACTTCCCCTGGGTATATCAACTGTCTTCGATTGAGGTGGCTACAGAGCAGGCGTTGGCACAACGACGTGCTGGGCTAAACACATCAGCTACGACAATGGGTCGAAGTGGTGGCACTAGTGATGTGATTGCAGGACAGGGGGAGTCGGCTTTCAGTGAAAGACGAGTTGGACGATGGGAAGAGGAGCGAACGGTCATCACACTAGAGGGCGGTGGAGGTGATCCAGTACCCCGGAATGTGATGGATGATGAAAACAAGCCACCAAACACGCCGCCTACGCAGGTGGTTAGCGACAATGCACAAGATGGTGATGTGGAAATGACCGAGGAAGGAGGTCTATGCAAGAAGGAGGGCTGCATCGCGATGGGGGAGGTACCTCTACTGGTGGAAAAGAAGACAAGGGACCTACAGCTCACATGGCGTTTGAAGATGGAGTAATGGGCGGGCAGGACCTGTATGAAGTCTATCTTGACTGTGGGTCGTCGCAGCACATGGTTCCGATAGAAGACGCCCTAAGCAAGATTGGACAGGAGGAGGGGGTGGCAGTGAGAGGGATCTCTGGGCTCATCAAAACTGGGGCGATGGGGGATACGTCGTTTACAGGCATGAATGGTGGGCTTGGCAGGCTGGGTGACACTACACGCTTCACATTCCAAGGGTACCGGCGTGTCTTTGCCACAGGGTTCAGCCCCCGACAGTCCACTAGCCCATTGCTCCCATTCGTCCGGAGAGATGCGGAGATTGCAGTACCACTTCCACCAATGCAGCTCCGCCAGGGGAGCATTGTTGAACACCGTACAGAAGTCGGCCACGTTCACTGTCCCATTGCTTTGGTTCCCTTCAGCCTCGCTCTCCGGTGGTGCCACAAAAACGAACCTCGTCTCATTCTGAGCCATAAATGCATACCCACACGTCTTCTCACCCTTCTTAGGTATCACCCGCAGTCCCGAACCATCCGCCGCCGGAGCCAGGTACTCCTCCTCACCCACTGCATATCTTGGAACAGGATCAACCATCGTTGCTCGCCTTTGACGTCTTAGATCAAACGCCATACACGACACGGCCGCGGCGGGGGGGTTCCTCGGGGCACCAGAACCTTTGCGTCCTTGGTCTCTCCCTCCATTTGCCGCGACATCTTTCTTCGGTTTTTCTTCCTTAGGAATTTTCTTGCGGTACCTGTCCTTGAGCGTTGGGCACGACTTGCCCACATGCTCGTGCCCAGGTATGCGACACTTCTCCATGCACCTGAAGTACTTGTGGCCTTTTGAACAGTTGTAGCACTCCAGCTTCGGCCTATCGCTCTTGCCGCCCTTATCCCCCTTGTCGCTCTTGCCACCTTTCGCTTGCCCGTTCGCCCACATCGCCGCCTCCTCTTTGGTAGCCATCCTCTGCTCTTCATTAGCGATGACTCTCCTTTCGAAGGCCGCTTCGAAGTCGTCCCACTCCAGCGATGGATTGGTAACTTGCGCATCCAAGAACGGCTTCCACAAATGCTTCTCTGCACACTTTGCCAGGGCGGTCTTCACGAACTGCATCTGCAGTGTGACACTGACCGGTTCACCATGATCCTCTAGGAACTCACAATGACTCATAAAGTCCCTCAGCTGTGCCATCATATCATCTTTAGCATTAAATTGCCAGTTGCTTACGATGCTGTTCCTTTTCTGCTTCTGGTGGGCCGCATTCCCTTGGTAGCGTTGACGCAGGATGCCGACGAGCTCCTCCGGTCGCAGCGCAGGCTCTCTGACCAAGTGTCGGACAATCCTCTCCGCCGGCGATCCGTACTCTAGCGCTTTATACAACCACATGAAGATCTGCGCCCTTCTGGCTATGATCTTCCGTCGCTGTTGCATGGTCAAATTAATGCCATCTCCTGCCCCCAGTCCAGCTTTTGCGTCCGCAGGAGCCTTTGCCTCCCTCGCCTTAGCCTCTCTCTTGTTCTCCTTCCGGTCCCCGTAAGCCGCATCCGGTGCTCCCGCCGCAGGCTCAGCTTCAATCTCGGACCGCCATCTCAGAACATTAGCCAAAGGCGCGACATATTCCCAGCATTCGACCGAGGACAAATCCGCCCTTACCTGCGCAAACCAGTCATCCCAGCTTCTCCCCTTAATACCATCGATGAACGCAGGCGCCTTGCCTTGCAGGATCACAGTCGCCGCATCCTTCGTCGCAGAAGCACTCATAACCCAATGTATTTTAAAATCCGGTAGCTTAGTTGACAGAGGCCGGGTTGAAGACCGGGACACTTTGGTAGTTCGCAGTTAAACAGATTGTGAGAGATTTACTGAGTAAAATTATTACCGCCAAACTGAAGGCGGCAAAACCATAACATGTGACTGGCTGACAATGCCAAATTTATTAATTAGGTCAGTCGTAAATAATAGGTAAATCAGTCCTATCGACATATAAAAAAATGACGTAACTGTCATATCACGAGTAACTGCTGTCAGAAATTATTCTAACCGTTATTGTAATGTAAAGAAACGTCGTGCAGAGGAGAATCTAACGGGCCGGTCAAAAACAGTAAAATGTCAACGGTAGTGGTTTTGGCCGGTCGTTAAAGTGCTCAGTCTGATAAGACGATGGCAAGATTACTTCATTCTTCAGGGCAGAGATAGGAGTCACGGTGTACACTGTCAAGGGCAGCTCTCCAGATGGAGCAAGGATACGGTATTTCTATCATGAGTTGCAGTGTGGCCGAGAGGAGGAGATCTTCTGAGTTCGTTTGGCGTGCAAACTTTCAATTAGCTAGCATACCAACAAGAGTAGCATGAAGTATAGTGCGGTCGATATATGGGGAGTACGGTGGGAGGCGTGGCATTGGTTGTCGATTTTGGGTCATCATATCCGTCCAGTTTTGAAGAGGGGTCTTGGTATAGCTGTATCGACGTTCCCGCAAAATTCCCCACGAAAGTATCGTCCGTCGGCTCCAGTGTATCTTCTTCAAGTTCTAGGCCGCCTGTGTAGGCGTGGGGTTGCGATGGTGATTCAATAGTTGTGCCAGAGTTATGGATCGCTTTCAGCCTGAGTCTCTTTTAGACTTCGGTCATTTCGAGATCATTATCCCAGTCCGCAAGTATGAGTAGTAGGAGGTCATCAATTTGGCGTATCTCATAGAAGTGTTTAGTAAGCGACGGTTTGAGTAGTGTTCGGATTAGGACGGCCTCATCACACATGCACTTCATTTGCGCAAGGGGTGAAGATAGGTATCCTCCAATTGAATCGGGCATCCATCTTTTTGGACGAAGACAGCATCCCCAAGGGTGAAATGAGAGTGGGCAAAGTCAAGGGACACAATATTTATAATGTCGTCAAAGGTGAAGGCAATATAATCTTGCGGGGCATAGTTCCGGTTCCATCCGATATCATACTTACCAGTTTGTTTGCGAGTCTTGGAGATGTATACTATCGGCTTCCAGTTGCGCTTTCTCGGGGGTTGGAAAGTGATATGGGCAAGGGCGAAACGTAGAGATTGCATCATGTCGTGCTCGACTGGGGCGCAACACGGACTAGTGACATCCTGTCGACTAATCATTGTTACTCAGCTCAAGCTATTATTATTATTGTTGTTGCAATTTTGGCTAGCGATCATATTATTCAAATGATTATAACATACAAACCCATAAGAGGCTAAGTTGGAGGTCGCAGGTTGGTTGGAGGGCGATTTATCATACTACAGACTGTAGGTGCCTGTAAGTTTTGAAAGGCCTCGGCAGCCAACCTGGGCTGTACCAAACCAGCCAATAATGACAGATATTTGTATTTGTTTCAAACACCACATTACTTTTGTCGCCTTTTGTTACCCCTCTACGGAAGCGCTGCCAAATTTCACAACTCATACTACCGAGTAGTAGAATAGTTAATAGTTCACATACTAATAGGTCGCACTTCATGTAGATTAGCAAGTACAATCACGTTCACTTCATATACTATCTGTATGTTCGGACTACCTTGTATGCCATATATACTGATTTTATATACGTAACTTGATTATGCTGTGCCTGTGTCACATATTTTACTTTATCTCCACTTGCAACATAGGATAAGGTGTTGTAATGCCCCCAATGATAGCTCGTAGAAAAAGTCGGTAATACAACCAAACACAGTCCTCAAAAGATGAGATCTAGAATGATGTCTCGTTGTATTAGCTCAGTGAAGCCGAAAAAGAAAACGACAACAGACCAGGAATGGCATTAGGTCCAATCCGGACAAACGATACTGAAAAAAGGGTACTTTTTACCGGCTATCCGGGGGGTGATGCCTACAGTACCCCCTCCCGATTTTATGAAGGAAATATTATTTTTGTCATATAGCGTCTGATTTTTTTCTGCAACTTGTATGTCCATGCGGTCATGCCACACAGCGCATCGACCCACGGATAGACACTAAAATACGATATATACATCCCCATACGGTACGTCACATCTGAGTCTCTAGCCATTCTTGTAAATGCGAACTCCTTCCCTTCAACTTCTTTTAATCGGCAGTATGTCAAGAACAAATGTATTACCATTAAAAAAATACAAGCCGCGTGGTGCTGTATTTCCCCCTTGATTTCCTGAGAGCGTAAATAAATTGTCTTTTAATAACATACCCTTGTCCAAAGCGGATATCCTATAATATAGTACTAGGGGGCCAGTCCTAATAGCTATATTCAAAGTCGGGGTGTAAGTACCCAACCCTGCGATATACCGACACAATTAGAGAGTGACCTTGCTCAGGTACGACAGTAATATTACAATATATCGTAAAAATGATTTAATGTTACCAGAGAAAATTTCATTTTTTTTAAAGAACATCATCCTAGGGGTACTTGCAAAGGGTCATACCCAGGAACACCATCGCTCTTTACACTAGCGATCCCTGTCTACGGTGTAGTATCGATGTCAATCTTCCCTTTGTACTCGTATGTTGCGATCGAATGCCAAGTTATATCACTGAGTCGTTTTAATATTCATATCGATAACTGATGATGCATGATCAAATCATGATACTCTGTAAGCAATCAATCAGTTTATTTGTGACGTGTAAAGAAAAATAGTTTCTTTGTTACTGCCTACGTCGTCTGGCGCGGATTTCTTCGCCTGGTGGAGGGCCACCAACAAAATTCAAATCGAACTTTGACTGTTCAAGAATGTCCCAGATCTTGTTAGGGATTCCGCCCAACGATAAATCAAAAGGGATGTCAAGCACTCCCCTTGGCAGTGTCTGAATGGTTCACGCAGTGTAGTCCTTGTCTCTGGGAGTAATTGTATCATCCCATGTCTCGAGACTTTTTGCGTCTTTAAAAACTAGCAGGTAATGTCTTGCCTTTGGATCCTCGACCGAATCCATACTTCTCCAGAACTGGAGTATCGGTTGCATTATTTTTGCGGCTGATGATATTTTGAGTGTCCGTGTGACACGCGTTTTTCGTGGGACTGCCACTTACTTCTCCTCCTTCTTCTCTTTGGTCTGCTTGTGCTTCTGTCTCGTCCAGAAGGCTATTCACCTCCTCGAGCTCTGTCGACATGGTGTCGTAGTAAGTAACAGGAGGACAGTGTCAGCTCCTATGTTTGGTTTTTGTTCGTTTGTGATCTGTTTCTCCGTCAGTCGATTGACTAATGAAGAGAGAAACTAAAAGAGAGGGTAGAGTGAGATTCTCTGTCCTCTATGTTGAAATGTTTGAATGTTTATTTTTGTTTGAGAGTAGTCCTTGAGACTTTCCCCGATTTTTTTGTTCTCCTTGCTCAAATTGCTTTCTCCTCCTTTTCTATATTGTAACTGGTATGAGGCACTAGGACCTACACACAGATAGTAATAGAGAAGCTAGAGAAGCTCCCCTTGAGAATTCGATAGTCAGTCGGATATGTTCTCAGACCTACTTTTTGAGAACGATCAGAGATTTGCAAAAATACTCTGACGTATGTGTGAAATGATGCCAATAAATGCACAAACCAGAAGGGTAGAGTGTTGTGCCCCTGTCCCTATGCTTGTTTGTGATTTGTGTGTGTTCCAGGACCTTTACTCCTCTGTCCACCTCCTTCTTCTTGGTCTCTGTGTGAGAGCAGCAAGGTATCTGATGTCTCTTGTGAGCACACAGATATGGATTGGGCTAGAGGGTACGAGACACCTGCTTGAGTCCAATCAATTGTTTGTTTTGCAAAAGAGCTATGAGGGTTATGTGTTGGAGTATTTGTTTTTGTCTGACGTCCCCGTGTGAGACAGGTCAGTGAAAATTCGTTCTGTTGCCCGTGTGGCAATGCAGAAAGAAATCAGCCTTGTGATGTGGACTCTAAATATAATACCCCCAATGATAGCTCGTAGAAAAAGTCGGTAATACAACCAGACACAGTCCTCAAAAGATGAGAACGATGTCTCGTTGTATCAAGTTAGCTCAGTGAAGCCGAAAAAGAAAACGGCAACAGACCAGGAATAAAATGGCATTAGGTCCAATATGGACAAACGATACTGGAAAAATGGTACTTTTTACCGGCTATCCCGGGGGGTGATGCCTAGAGTTTGAGTAGGCCATAATCTTCTTCTCGGACGGTCGATTAGGCCTGACTTAACTGGGGCCGGGCACTGCTCTCTGTGTAGTGGCTACTGAGTGTGCTAACTGATACACACTTACCCCAGCAAGTTGGGTAGCCACCGTCGACTCGACACTATTTCTTGGAGAGAGACGGTGAAGGTTGAAGAGTTTTGATTGAAATAGTACTATCATGCCAAGTTTTGAGTCTGTGTTTTGCATCATTCAACTTTCACAGAATAGCTAGTCCTCAGCGGCTGAGGACCTGAGTTATTCATCATTCAACTTTCAAAGAATCATGATAGCTAATCCTGCTGAGGACCTGAGTTAATTTAATAATTTAATGTGCTCCAGGGGGAGTGTTAGAGCTATTAACTGAATATATATATTAATTATGTTAGATAGTACGGCCCGGCATATGTAATGAGTGTCGTAAGAGCCTGAGCCATTCAACGTGACTTGTCAACGGTCCGGCCTAACTCGTGCCCGCGGGCGGCCCTTTGCCACGGTCTTGGCGCCTTTTTCTAATAAAGTTTAGATTGCAGACGATAGTGATAACTATTTAGCTTTGACTCAGGATTATTAATTAATATTAAGGTAGTCTCACAATAACTCCGAGGCTTAATTCAAATTCGATCGCTGAGTTTGACAATTGAATGCACTCAGTGGTGACAATCACGGTAGTAATATTCTATTGCTGTTGACATTCAAGACAACAAAAAAAATTGATTTTTCTGTTTTGGTTGGAATTTCAGTTTTGGTTGGAATTTTGATTTTGGGTGAAAATTTGAATTTTTCAAATTAACGGCTATATTCGTCCGCAAAATATCGTAAATTTTCGCGAAATGTTACCGTTAAATTTGAAAATTTGAATTTTTGTCACAAAAATGAAAAACTGTCACAAAAATGAAAATCTGACACAAAAATGAAAAACTAATTTTTGTTGTTGTCTTGAATGTCAACAGCAATATTGGAGTCAAAACAGTGGCAGTGCTTGCGTACAAAAAAATGCAGCGTTTAGTGGCTGGAAAAAAAAGCATGCTAAGACGTAAACAGGAAGTGGTAAATGTATGCAGTGATTCGCGGAGTCTGAAATAGAGGTGGAAAGGAATGAGAGTCTTGACCGTCCTGTTGATGTCTTATGCTTCCAACTCATCTCTAAAACTTGTGACTTCAATGGCAGGTATTCTAGAAAGTAAAGTTGATGGTTGAAAAAATCATAGTGGCATCAAAGAGATTATCAGTCATAGTTCACAGACTCACTGTCCACTTTAATACAATATTATAACTGATTTTAGGGCCCGACTAGTGTCATGACTCGGATTCCCGGCTCAGACCTCAGTTATTAATATTAACACTTACACTGTGCGTCCAATATAGGACGCAGTGTCCAATTTTAGACGTGTTACAGTCATTTTGAGCCCAGGAAATTACCGCTGTTACCCTTAAACGTGGACACATTCACACGTCCAAAATTGGACGCCGCGTCCACAGCCAGACACAAAACATGGTGAGGGTTAATACTAGTGCACCTGGCTGGTACAAAAAGTCGACTCGAAGGACCTGCTGTGGTCTCGTGAGTGAAAAGGAACAGACTAGGCCTTTAAGGCTTAGCCAAGGCTTACCAGGAATTTGTATGAATCATAATATTTGTTGAAATGCATCCGTGCTGAAATACACTGCTGAAAGCGTTTACAGAAAGCAATAATATCATCGTGGTTGCAGTTACACAGCAAGCTTACTTAGAGGCTCCATGATCCATTTCGAGCCGGTCCAGAGCTCACATGCCTCAACATAAGCCAAGTTGCCACTAGCAGAAATTCTCAGAGGCAGGTTTTGGCTGCAAGGCTTATGGACAATAGCACCAGGCGTACTCTGCAGATGTGCATGTGGACTTGAAAGACCAGTAGACCTGACGGTTCTAAAATTTAAAGCTATCTAGCAGCGCTGAGGCTACTATGACTTGATCGTGAACATAAGTATAACACATAATACCTGCCAAGAAATTGGCCCATGATTCCTTTTTGCATCACTATGTAGGCAGGGAGGGCGAGTTTTGTGGTGGTGGGTGCATTTGGTAGAGGGGGAGAAGGAAGAAAAGAATCAGGCCGGACGGGCGGGGTGGTGAGGAGCAAGCAGCCCGAGCGAGGTTGGACAGGACCATGGAGTGATCTGCGGCGGCGGGAAGTTTGAACCGCTTCACAATGCAGACTCAGACCGCCAACACGTCAAGTTGAGGGCACATGTATCACATAAGCCAGCCATGATGTCCACGAGGATAGTGCTATCTAGT
>WBZZ01002582.1:100000-112500 GCA_019918135.1 Paulinella micropora | reverse complement strand
CCGCAGTCCCAGCAACCTCTTGCAAGACGTCACCGAATGTGCAAGTGCATACACCAAGCGCGGTTGCTAGAGCTGCCTCGAAACCCCACCCATAACAATCTGGTGTCTGCTGGGTCCTGGGCTAAATAATAATACTAATAATAATAATAATAATAATAGGCTTCCTCAGACTATGGCCTCAGATCCAGATCCTGGACATGTGCCTCCATTGGGTCACCGGGGTCAGCCGATCCCAACGCATTGTCAGAACACCAAACAGACATAGCAGCAACAGCAACAGCAGGGGCAGATGGGGGCTGTGAAGTGCATGAAGAGCTAGATGCGAGGGTGTTAGCTGAAGAGAAGAACTCCGAGACACTACGCTGCGCTCCCGAACCCCTCTCTCTAGCCAGGACGTCCACACTGCGCGGACGGCCGCGCCGCGCAACATCAACGTCACTTGGGGGAGAGGGTGGGACAGAAGCTGATGGAACCTCAGTGAGGTCAATCACCTCCTCGCCCCCATCCTCCACCCCAAGCTCCTCCCTTTTACCCTCCCTAGCAGACCAACACTCAGACACATATGATCCAAACAACACATCCAACTTTGGAGGGGGACGCAACGCTGTAACCCCTAACAACGCAGCAAGCCTAAAGTTACTGCGGAAGCGCGACTTCCCCTGAAAAAACTTACAAAACAATCGTGATTGATCCACAGGCGACATATCATCCCAACCCTGCCGCACAGAGCCCTCCCGCTCCCGCCCAAGCAACACATCCTCCACCACAACCTCACCACCTACGACCTCACCACCCTCCTCACTCCCTCCATCCCCCCCAGCACCCCCCACAGCCATGCCACCGAGCCTCTGCATACTCAGCAACAGCTGCTTACGTCTCCCCTCATGCATGGGGCAATCCCATAAGAAGTGCGCAAGGGACTCATTGACATCATCATGACAACAGAAGCAGTGAGGGGACATGCCACTGACCAACTTGCTGCGGTACAACCGAAGGCGGTTGTTGCAGCTGAGCAACCTTCTCCGAAGCAGATTATAATGCGCATCATCAAGGGCTACCCATCTTGGGAACTCCTTAGTTCCAAAGACTTGTCTTAGGATGACTCGCAGGCCATCAGTAAGATCGCTGCCTGCCTCTCGCTTGTCCCACATCAGTTGCTGCACCATCTTGACGTCCTGCCGAAGGGCCCACTTGTCCACAGTCGAGCTCCAACCCTCGAGGTCCTTCGAGCTATTTAGAAGCTCCTGAAGCCCTTGTTGTAGATCCATTGAGCCACTGATAGCGGCTTCGGCCTCCGCAGTCCAGTCGGATTTAACTTGAGATGCGATGACAGGAAATCGCTCCTCCGGTAGAACATGCAGCCGTCCATAGAACTTCAGTTGCGCCGCCAGTCGCAAACTCTCCGCACTCAAAGAGCGCGCCAGGAAGAGTGTAATCCACTTGCTTGTCTTAGGGCTGATACCGAGAATCATCCGCATGGGGCGCAGCATTGCTGCCTCCAGCTTGGTGCGCTGCGATAAAGGGGCACGCCAGACATCGAAGGCGTACTTCAGCTTGGCTCCCACAAGTTGATTCCAGCACATGAGACGATACCTAGCTTGTATCTCACCTGCACACCACAAAGAGTACCAACCTGCGGTGGCGACTTCAGTGACACGCGTAGCCCGCAGGGCCTGCTCCTTCCACTTCAGGTCGTCGGTGATAACCACTCCCAGGTACTTGTACTGACTGGTGACACAAAGCTTCTGGCCGCGGAACCACACCACGGGCTCACCTCGCTCCCTGATTCTTGGTCGTTTCGCCTTGCTCGACGTGTAAATGGGCATGATTTCCGTCTTGCCGGGCTTCAGGTTGACTTCCAGCCGATAATCTTCCGCGAACTTGGCCACAACATTGACCATCTTCTGGAGCTCGGTGCGACTGTGAGCGATGAGAGCCACGTCGTCCGCGTAGAGAAGTGCCTTGATGTCGTTCAGCCGCTTCACATCCGTGGTCTTGATGGCACTCGCCAGCCGATCACACAGCTCATCCATAAAGACGTTGAAGAGTGTGGGAGAGAGGGGGGACCCCTGTTGGACCCCTACACCCTCCAGTACTTCGGGGGTGAGTGCTCCATCAACTAGCACTTGCGACGAAGCCTGCTCGTAGCACCTGCGTAGCGTGCGCCAGAACTTGGCCCTTACACCCAGCTTCCAGAGCTTCTCAAATAGGCCATCTCTCCATACAGACGGGAAAGCCTTGCGTAGATCGACGAACAGGACATACGACTCCTGCTTCTGCAGCTGACGCCCCTTCAACCTCTGCCAAAGGGTAAAGACCTGATCCGTAGTGCGACGCCCCGGGCGGAAGCCTCCCTGCTCTGGACGTAGCTTATCCGGGCCATCCACGAAGAGCGTTAGACGGGTAGCTAATAAGGACAGATACAGCTTACCAAGGCAACTAATAATCGAGATATCCCTCCAGTTGTCAGGATCCGTAGGATCCCCACCCTTGGGGATATTGACGATGATTCCCTTGCCCCAAGCTTTTGGAGTCCTCTCGGCTTCTCGAATCCAGTTGAAGTACTGCGTTAAGTAGCAATTGATGTAGGCGCCGCCATACTTGAGCATCTCGTTCTTCACTTTGTCCTCGCCACAAGCTCTGTGGTTACTCAGGGCACGTTGCCTTGCAAGGACCTCCTCTTGCGTGAACGGTTTGTCCAGCTCTTCGCAAGTGTCTTCACCTTCTTCGTGCTCCTTCAAAGCCCGGGCCACCTCATCTCTGAAGCGATCGTTCCAGTGGAACTGCCGCTTTGCTTCGGCATCCTCCCACTCCAGCGAGCCTGCTTCTGCACAGCACTCCACCACAACAGCCGCACTAGCCGGATTTTCCCGTGGCTTCACCGAATTTTTCCGAAATTCCTCCCCTTGCCATTCTCCGAACGTACCGGTGCTCCCTTTTCATCGACCTCCCCGTACTGACCGACGATGCCCTCCTCTTTTCGGCTGCATGCCGGCCCGAGCTTCGCGTTGGCATCCGCCACCGTGACCACAAGGCCTTTGGCTCCAAAAAAAGCTATAGCTGCCTGCCAGGCCGCATACGCCTCTGACGACTCTTCTTCCTGCGTTTCCTGGGGAAAGTAGCCGTTGCCCACATAGATATCCTGAGCGCCGGTAACACCCGAGGCGATACGCAGCCACACTTGCTGCCGGTGGTCGACGGGGGCTGACACCAGGTTACAATACGGACCAAGGAAGTTAGCCACCGCGAATAGAACCCCACCCTTGCAGCGATTTTCCTCGCTGACCTCCGCAGGTTTTCCAAAACTCCGGAATCCATCCAGGCTGCATTTGGAAAGTTGCTTCTTGCCCATGCGGTGCTCCTGGGCCCCGATGACTAGCCAGCCCTTGTGCTTGTAGAATGATGCCCATTCCGCCGTGCCAACGTTGTCGTATCCCGTTTTACCCTGCCAGTTGTGACTCGCGACGAGTAGCTTGAAGCCGGTATCGAACTGCTTGGAGCGGTGCTTCCTGGCTCGTTTCCGGACCCGACGGCCGCGCTTGGCATCCGCCCCCATGCTGCCCCCCTCTGCAGGTACTTGCGCAGGTTGGTCCCCCACTGCACTGGCCGCCGAAGGCAGGGGCACCGCCTGCACATCAACACTCTCAGACACACCCTCAGGTGCATCGGCAGCCGATTCCGAAGACACCACCTGCACATCATCAACAAGTTCTTCATGCAGAGGCAAGACGCGATATCCCGTCGCAGCTTCCTCCTCCCGGACTGCCGCTTCCCCACGCAAATGGATGCGAATAAGCCTTCGGGCACGTTCCCTGTCCCTGAACCTGCGCCCAAGGGCCACATTGACCCCTCTGCCGAAGAATTTGAGATGTTTGAGTTGCTGCAACGCCGTCTGCCTGCTGTCATCGTCCTCGTAGACCAGCTCCAGGTGACGAGACATTCGCTGGCCTTGCCACTCCATTACCGGGACCACCAGACGAAGACCGCTCATTTTGGAGGCGATCTCCTGTAGATTGGCGCGTTCTGAGAGCCCCCAGACAATCAGATTACGCCCGTCCTTGTCGTATCGATCACCCTCCGGTACCGTCGAGGCGGCGGTGCCATCTGCCATATAGCGCCGCTCGCCTTATGTTGACGCGCCGACCCGTGTACCAGGTTTGGGGAGGAAGGATGAAGCGCAGCTAAGGTAGCCTCTCCACGTGGTTCAGGAATTCCGTCATATACGCGAGCCCTCATCCTCCCATCCTGGGACATCGGGCCAGAGCCCGTCGAAGAGGCATCCCACGGGGATTCTCCAGGTCTTCGGCGATTCTACCTTGTCCCATAAGGGCCACAGTGGTAGCTCCGTGCTTCGCGTATTTGTAATCCATTGAGAGTAGTAGACGGCCAATGTCGCTGGCCATCACCGCCGCGCCTCTTTACGCCGAGGAAAGCGCCCGTCCATGCAAATAGCATCGGCGGTATCTGCAACACACACTACACGCATTTTCGCCGGTGTCACTGGATGCTGCCGCGTCGCTTCGTGCCCTTGGGCGCCCGCCAGCACCCCCAGCGTCACCAGAACCTGCCTCACGCACTACACACATTCTCCATCGCATCGCCAACGCCTCTACTCTCATGCCTTATGGACTTTCAGCTGCTCCTAACAATACACATCATGAGGTACGGGTGTCCCCGAGTGGAGCCAGATCGGACGGCGTGCCGCTGAAACTCCTCCCCCACGTGGGTATAGAAGGCGCGAACCTAGCGGTACCTATAGGGTCTTACAGACAAGTATAGTAATCCCAGCCGAAGCTGCTCAGTTAGAAATGCAACGGTGGAGGGTGTGACTGCATGGGGCAAGGCACGGCAACGCAGCAAGGCACTGGCAAGGCATTGGGACCGACTGAAGCCCCTCGCCAACGTGCGCTCATCATGTGTTCCAGTTAGGCAACCCCGAAGAAGCGAAGATAGGGAGGAGACAAAACCCAGATAGGATGAAGATAGGATTAACTTGAAGCCGAAATGGGGCCGACCATCTCGGCTCAATGTGAATCCTATCTTCAACCCATCTCGGTACTGTTTCCTCCGAATGCTCACCTCAACAAGATCACCAAACCGGAACTGGAAGCCCCCAGGCATTTACTCGGCAGGAAATTCGGCGAAAATGGGCTAACCAGGAAACCAGACCCAAACCAACAGCCAAGAAAAACGAGCCAACCAACAATCCAACAGACAACCCCACAACCTGCCTGGCCGAACCCCTACCGAGTAAATGCCCAGTTGAGAGTTGCGCATATCCCGGTGACCGCCCTCCCCAAGCGGTCACCTTCGTGGGGAGAGGCCCAACCACCTCCTCTTCCCGTGGAGTGCCATCTTATGCACCCCTCAGAATAATAATAATAATAATAATAATAATAGTGCCTCTCTGTCAATGGCTGATGCATTTCTGCACATGCGCCTCCATCGTCTCACCCGTGAGGGGAGTACGAAGAATTGACGATAAGCTCTAATGACACCCCCGCAAGGGCAGTTCCAACACTTCCAGACGGGCCGGTATGTTCAATGAAAATACTGGTCCAGAAATAGACCGGTATGTTCAATGAAAATACTGGTGGCACCGACGGGAATCGAACTGGCGACAGGGCTCAGATGGTAGAACTTGACCACTGGGCTATCACGGTGTCCATAATAATAATAATAATAATAATAATAATAATAATAATAATAATAATAATAGGCTTCCTCAGACTATAGCATCAGATCCAGATCCAGGACATGTGCCTCCATTAATAATAATAATAATAATAATACGATATCTGAGGCGTACTGATGCAGCTAATGGCATATCCTCAACGGACATAAGCCTCCAATACCCTTGTTCGAGGTCCTCCACCCCCCCGTGTCAGTCTCTCGCCTGATGATCGGGGCCACCGATGGAGCTCCTGAGGGCAAGACTGCACTAAGCCGAGGTTATTCCGCAGTCCCAGCAACCTCTTGCAAGACGTCACCGAATGTGCAAGTGCATACACCAAGCGCGGTTGCTAGAGCTGCCTCGAAACCCCACCCATAACAATCTGGTGTCTGCTGGGTCCTGGGCTATCAACCAGCATATGCGGAGTTTAAGATCTTTTACGCGCGCAACGACCCTCCTCCCCAGCATCTACCACCAAAGGGTTATGAGTTGGCGTCACAGTTTAACGCCTTGAGGCCATTGGGCTGGAACTCTGTTTAGCAAGTGTGACTAGGTTTTTTCATCGGGATTTCCCTCAAATATGTCACAGTCAACACTCCGAGAATAATAATAATAATAATGATAATAATAATAATAATAATAATAATAGTGCTTCTCTGTCAATGGCTGATGCAAATCTGCACATGCGCCTCCATCGTCTCACCCGTGAGGGGAGTACGAAGAATTGACGATAGGCTCTAATGACACCCCCGCACGGGCAGTTCCAACACTTCCAGACGGGCCGGTATGATCAATGAAAATACTGGTGGCACCGACGGGAATCGAACTGGCGACAGGGCCCAGATGGTAGAACTTGACCACTGGGCTATCACGGTGTCCATAATAATAATAATAATAATAATAATAATAATAATAATAATAATAATAATAATAATAATATAATAGTGCTTCTCTGTCAATGGCTGATGCATTTCTGCACATGCGCCTCCATCGTCTCACCCGTGAGGGGAGTACGAAGAATTGACGATAAGCTCTAATGACACCCCCGCAAGGGCAGTTCCAACACTTCCAGACGGGCCGGTATGTTCAATGAAAATACTGGTCCAGAATAATAATATAATAATAATAATAATAATAATAATAATAATAATAATAATAATAATAATGTGATGTATCTCCTGCCAATTGCTGAGCCAAAAGGCCATGTGCATCCAGTCCTCCATTCCATAAGGAAAGTCTCCACACCAATCGGTGGAATAAAGGAAGTGACGGCATAGAACATTACTCTAGGAGCTTTATACCAATCAGCCTATGGAAAGGGACCGATGGCCTATGTACTCCCTAATAATAATAATAATAATAATAATAATAATAATAATAGTGCTTCTCTGTCCATGGCTGATGCATTTCTGCACATGCGCCTCCATCGTCTCACCCGTGAGGGGAGTACGAAGAATTGACGATAAGCTCTAATGACACCCCCGCAAGGGCAGTTCCAACACTTCCAGACGGGCCGGTATGTTCAATGAAAATACTGGTCCAGAAATAGACCGGTATGTTCAATGAAAATACTGGTGGCACCGACGGGAATCGAACTGGCGACAGGGCCCAGATGGTAGAACTTGACCACTGGGCTATCACGGTGTCCATAATAATAATAATAATAATAATAATAATAATAATAATAATAATAGTGCTTCTCTGTCAATGGCTGATGCATTTCTGCACATGCGCCTCCATCGTCTCACGGGGAGTACGAAGAATTGACGATAAGCTCTAATGACCCCCGCAAGGGCAGTTCCAACACTTCCAGACGGGCCGGTATGTTTAATGAAAATACTGGTCCAGAAATAGACCGGTATGTTCAATGAAAATACTGGTGGCACCGACGGGAATCGAACTGGCGACAGGGCCCAGATGGTAGAACTTGACCACTGGGCTATCACGGTGTCCATAATAATAATAATAATAATAATAATAATAATAATAATAATAATAATAATAATAATAATAATACTATATCTGAGGCGTACTGATGCAGCTTATGGCATATCCTCAACGGACATAAGCCTCCAATACCCTTGTTCGAGGTCCTCCACCCCCCCGTGTCAGTCTCTCGCCTGATGATCGGGGCCACCGATGGAGCTCCTGAGGGCAAGACTGCACTAAGCCGAGGTTATTCCGCAGTCCCAGCAACCTCTTGCAAGACGTCACCGAATGTGCAAGTGCATACACCAAGCGCGGTTGCTAGAGCTGCCTCGAAACCCCACCCATAACAATCTGGTGTCTGCTGGGTCCTGGGCTATCAACCAGCATATGCGGAGTTTAAGATCTTTTACGCGCGCAACGACCCTCCTCCCCAGCATCTACCACCAAAGGGTTATGAGTTGGCGTCACAGTTTAACGCTTGAGGCCATTGGGCTGGAACTCTGTTTAGCAAGTGTGACTAGGTTTTTCATCGGGATTTCCCTCAAATATGTCACAGTCAACACTCCAAGGCAGATTTAATAATAATAATAATAATAATAATAATAATAATAATAATACTATATCTGAGGCGTACTGATGCAGCTAATGGCATATCCTCAACGGACATAAGCCTCCAATACCCTTGTTCGAGGTCCTCCACCCCCCCGTGTCAGTCTCTCGCCTGATGATCGGGGCCACCGATGGAGCTCCTGAGGGCAAGACTGCACTAAGCCGAGGTTATTCCGCAGTCCCAGCAACCTCTTGCAAGACGTCACCGAATGTGCAAGTGCATACACCAAGCGCGGTTGCCAGAGCTGCCTCGAAACCCCACCCATAACAATCTGGTGTCTGCTGGGTCCTGGGCTATCAACCAGCATATGCGGAGTTTAAGATCTTTTACGCGCGCAACGACCCTCCTCCCCAGCATCTACCACCAAAGGGTTATGAGTTGGCGTCACAGTTTAACGCCTTGAGGCCATTGGGCTGGAACTCTGTTTAGCAAGTGTGACTAGGTTTTTTCATCGGGATTTCCCTCAAATATGTCACAGTCAACACTCCAAGGCAGATTTACCATATCTGAGGCGTACTGATGCAGCTAATGGCATATCCTCAAATAATAATAATAATAATAATAATAATAATAATAATAATAATAATAATAATAATAATAATAATAATAATAATAATAATAATAATAATAATAATAATAATAATAATAATAATAATAATAATAATAATGTATGTATCTCCTGCCAATTGCTGAGCCAAAAGGCCATGTGCATCCAGTCCTCCATTCCATAAGGAAAGTCTCCACACCAATCGGTGGAATAAAGGAAGTGACGGCATAGAACATTACTCTAGGAGCTTTATACCAATCAGCCCATTGAAAAGGACCAATGGCCTATGTACTCCCTAAATAATAATAATAATAATAATAATAATAATAATAATAATAATAATAATAATAATAATAATAATAATAATAATAATATAATAATAATAATAATAATAATAATAATAATAAGAAGAAGAAGAAGAAGAAGAGTCCGTGTCTGTGTGTGTCTGTGTCTGTGTGAGTTGTGTATGAGTCTTGTATGTATCATTTTATGTGCATAAAGATACACATGTGGGTAATGATAATTATGAAAATGGGATGCAAACGCATTGGGCAAACACGATGGGGCAAACGCGATGGGCATTTTCTAGCACACACACACACATCAAAAGTGGTGTCAGGTGGCGCGTTTTTTTTTGTGATTTTAGATGAAATAGTGCCGATACTTTCACCATGGGCCGTACTGTTCCTGTTTTCTGTTTGGTCTCTTTTCTTCTCCTCCTCCTTCTCTCCTTCTCCTCCCACTCTTCTCCTCCTTCTCCTCCTTCTCTTCCTTCTGCTCTTCTTCTCCTCCTTTTCCTTCTCCTTCTCGTCCTTTTCCTCTTCTTCCTCCTCGTTCTTACTCCCTCTCCCTCACTCACACTATGCACACTCTCCCAATCTTACTCTCATTCTCTCCCACACTCACTCACTCCCTCCCTCCCTCTCTCTCTGTCACTCTCTCTGTCTCTCTCTCAGTCTCTCTCTCTTTCTCTCTCTCCCTCCCTCCCTCCCTCCCCCCCCCCCCCCCCCCCCCCTCTCTCTCTCTCTCCCTCCCTCCCTCTCGCTCTCTCTCGCTCTCGCTCTCTCGCTCTCGCTCTCTCTCTCGCTCTCTCTCTCTCTTCTCTCTCTCTCTTCTCTCTCTCTCTCTTCTCTCTCTCTCTTCTCTCTCTCTTCTCTCTCTTCTCTCTCTCTCATCTCTCTCATCTCTCTCTCTCTCTCATCTCTCTCTCTCTCTATCTCTATCTATCTATCTATCTATCTATCTATCTATCTATCTATCTATCTATCTATCTATCTATCTATCTATCTATCTATCTATCTATCTCTCCCTCTCTCTTTCTTTCTCTCTGCAGCAGATGTCTTTACACACACACATATATATATATATATATATATATGTATAAAATATATATTATATTATATATATATATATAATATATATATATATATATGAGTAGATAGATGAGACCTCCGGCTGTCTCATCTACTCATATATGTATGTATGTATGTATGTATGTATGCATGTATGTATGTATGTATGTATGTATGTATGCATGTAATGTATGTATGCAATATATGTATGTACTCATATATGTATGTATGTATGTATGTATGTATATGTAAGTATGTATTATATGTAAGTATGTATGCATGTATGTATGTATGTATGTATGTATCTATGTTATGAATTATGTATGTATGTATGTATGTAATGTATGTATGTATGTATGTATGTATGTATGTATGCATGTATGCATGTATGTATGTATGTATGTAGGTATGTATGTATGTATCTATGTATGCGAATGCACAAACAAGATACATAAAATAAATGAGACGCAACCTTCCATGAAGCAAATGTTCTTGGGAACGAAGTCTGACGAGTAAGTATAAGAAAATATTTGTATGTTTTGCGGCCAGCTCTGTTATCGCATTTTCCTTTTATTACTGTGTTCTCTTGATTTGCCATCGCCAGGCATCGCCGCCTTCTGATGGACTCCCCAACAGGCGTGTACGGGTACCAGTGCGAGGGCGGCACACGTTGCCCCCGTTGTGCAAAGTTCATGTCGCCCGTCGTCTTCGCCGACCATCCTCCGTGGTGGTACTGTGCGGACTGCAGCTACTCGTGTCCCCAGCACTCCGCCCCACCCCCCGCCATGTAATGGTCCGCCTTCATCTCGGGACGATCGATATCAGAGCGTTAATACCTCCCTGAAGCACGGCTGAATATCTGAAGCTCTGACGAAAAGAAGAAAGAAACCAAGCAAAAAAAAATCATGGTAAAGGTATCGATGAAAAGGAGTCTAAACAGGAAGCAGCAGAGGCGTTGGAGAATTTTGGAGCAGCAGAGGCCATTGAAAAGATATCACGAATTTTCCGAGCTGCTCGAGAATTTTCCAACGCCAGTTTCGATGAGACCCTCAAACGGCAAGTGATCTTGGCAGACCTCAACAAAATTTTTACTTGCATCTGCAAGCTGATGCAATATGAGGAGCGCAGAGATCTGGCCACCATCCTTCGAACGACCGAGACTGCCAATCTGCCCAGCTCAAGGGGCTGAGGAAAATACTCGGTCTTCGTAGTGCCCCTTACCCAACTGCCACAGCAGAGGCCCAGACCTCCTTTTAGACATGGCTTCTGGTCCTGATTTTGGGCGATCCGTCCCGCAATGTGGTTGAGAATTTGTCCCGCATGGGAATCCTTCACCTCAAGTCAACCCCAGAAGTCGACATTTTGACATAGTCTCTGAGAACAGTTGAAAGGCCCAGTCTGAGTTCACCAGAAATTTTCTCAAAAGCAGAGTTGGCTTAGAAGTGAGCTCGACAGCCGCACTCA
Organism: Paulinella micropora; assembly: GCA_019918135.1. NCBI lineage: Eukaryota > Cercozoa > Imbricatea > Euglyphida > Paulinellidae > Paulinella > Paulinella micropora. Next base: position 100,924 of record WBZZ01002582.1, on the reverse strand, counting down.
AATTTGGCCTTTTGAATGGACCAGTCACCTCCTTATTGCTGCAACCTTAGAAATGTGACCCTATGCTTTGTTTTTCCAGATTTAAGTCAAGGACTCATCTGGTGCCTGACAACTCTTTCTCATGTTGTCTATTCATTTCTGAATCAAAATTCAAGAGGCTAAGTCGGACTCGAAATGTTCATCGTCGGAACTCAAGAAGACTGAAACTGATATATTCGAGGATATGCAAATCGGCTCAACGCTTCATGTAGCGGCAGTAGCCAAGTTGTCCCCCGCGTCACGCTGCGGAGTCATCTTATCCTTCTGCATCGCGCGACCTTCGACGTAACTTACTTTCACTCTCTACTATGGGTTAAGAGACTCACCCGCCTCTCTTTTCCTTTTTTGTGGACAGTCAAACTTCGTTCGCTAAGACTCTTTCTGTACGCACCTCAACTCAACCGTTAGGTCTGGGCGGGGGGGGGGGGGGGGAGCTATCAGACAGAGTATCTTAGCAACCGCAAATGCTTTAACCGTTGACATTTTTATTCGTTTTAACCGGTCCGTTATATTCTCCTCTGAAAACGGTTTCGACTTTACTAACTGGTTTTCGATTTCGTCCAGAAATGACTTCAAACGATCAATTCAAAGTTCTTTCTAGAAAAGATGGAGTCACGACTTTTTTTTTTTTTTTTTTTTTTTTTTTTTTTTTTTTTTTTTTTTTTTTTTTTTTTTTTTTTTTTTTTTGGGTTTTGTTGCGCAAACACTGTCACGTTTTAATCAAAGATGATACTTGCCACTGGTATGAATAAGTGGCAAGCTGAAGAGATGTCACAAGTTAGGTAATAGTTCATATACAAACCGTAGTGATTACGTGTATTTAGCCGGGTTATGCCGCGGCTGAATCCCAAAATGGTCCGAATAAATGTCAACTTATGATATTGA
>WBZZ01002582.1:57500-62500 GCA_019918135.1 Paulinella micropora | reverse complement strand
ATGAAAATACTGGTCCAGAAATAGACCGGTATGTTCAATGAAAATACTGGTGGCACCGACGGGAATCGAACTGGCGACAGGGCAATAATAATAATAATAATAATAATAATAATAGTATTGATCTGTCATGGCTGAGTCCAAGGACCATGCGCCTCCATCCCTCGACCCAACAGTCACACAGTGAATGTTGGGGAGGGAAGAGTGACTCTAACCATCCCTGAATAGCTACCCGCCCGGCGTGTCGGATACCTTCCAGGGATTCAACTGCAAATGATTGATGTTCCCTATGAGAGTTCCACAAGACTGGGTTTCAGTCGAATGGAGGTACTCAAAGGGGGTAGCAGACATTGCATGCGGTCTGCCAGCGCATGAGGACGTTTTGCGGTAAGTGTCTGGGACGCCTCGAAACCCGTCACCACCCCTAGATCTCGGAATTTATATACCCCTTTGACCGCACATGGTGTATGTCTTACAAAAACAACACAACAACATAGCCTCGGAACCAGTGGGAAGAGGCCCAACCACCTTCTCTTCCCGTGGGGTGCCATACTGTGCACCCCTCCATAATAATAATAATAATAATAATAATAATAATAATAGTGTATCTCCTGCCAATTGCTGAGCCAAAAGGCCATGTGCATCCAGTCCTCCATTCCATAAGGAAAGTCTCCACACCAATCGGTGGAATAAAGGAAGTGACGGCATAGAACATTACTCTAGGAGCTTTATACCAATCAGCCCAGGGAAAGGACCGATGGCCTATGTACTCCCTAATAATAATAATAATAATAATAATAATAATAATAATAATAATAATAATAATAATAGTGCTTCTCTGTCAATGGCTGATGCAAATCTGCACATGCGCCTCCATCGTCTCACCCGTGAGGGGAGTACGAAGAATTGACGATAGGCTCTAATGACACCCCCGCACGGACAGTTCCAACACTTCCAGACGGGCCGGTATGTTCAATGAAGATACTGGTGGCACCGACGGGAATCGAACTGGCGACAGGGCCCAGATGGTAGAACTTGACCACTGGGCTATCACGGTGTCCATAATAACAATAATAATAATAATAATAATAATAATAGTGCTTCTCTGTCAATGGCTGATGCATTTCTGCACATGCGCCTCCATCGTCTCACCCGTGAGGGGAGTACGAAGAATTGACGATAGGCTCTAATGACACCCCCGCAAGGGCAGTTCCAACACTTCCAGACGGACCGGTATGTTCAATGAAAATACTGGTCCAGACGGACCGGTATGTTCAATGAAAATACTGGTGGCACCGACGGGAATCGAACTGGCAACAGGGCCCAGATGGTAGAACTTGACCACTGGGCTATCACGGTGTCCATAATAATAATAATAATAATAATAATAATAATAATAATAATAACAATAGGCTTCCTCAGACTATAGCATCAGATCCAGATCCTGGACATGTGCCTCCATTAATAATAACAATAATAACAATAATAATAATATAATAATAATAATATTTACTATATCTGAGGCGTACTGATGCAGCTAATGGCATATCCTCAACGGACATAAGCCTCCAATACCCTTGTTCGAGGTCCTCCACCCCCCCGTGTCAGTCTCTCGCCTGATGATCGGGGCCATCGATGGAGCTCCTGAGGGCAAGACTGCACTAAGCCGAGGAATAATAATAATAATAATAATAATAATGATAATAATGATAATAATAATAATAATAATAATAATAATAATAATGTATCTCCTGCCAATTGCTGAGCCAAAAGGCCATGTGCATCCAGTCCTCCATTCCATAAGGAAAGTCTCCACACCAATCGGTGGAATAAAGGAAGTGACGGCATAGAACATTTCTCTAGGAGCTTTATACCAATCAGCCCATGGAAAGGGACCGATGGCCTATGTACTCCCTAAATAATAATAATAATAATGATAATAGTGCTTCTCTGTCAATGGCTGATGCATTTCTGCACATGCGCCTCCATCGTCTCACCCGTGAGGGGAGTACGAAGAATTGACGATAGGCTCTAATGAGACCCCCGCAAGGGCAGTTCCAACACTTCCAGACGGACCGGTATGTTCAATGAAAATACTGGTCCGGACGGACCGGTATGTTCAATGAAAATACTGGTGGCACCGACGGGAATCGAACTGGCGACAGGGCCCAAATGGTAGAACTTGACCACTGGGCTATCACGGTGTCCAAAATAATGATAATAATAATAATAATAATAATAATAATAATAATAACTAGGGGTTGCGCCAACACCTGAAAGGATGGTTTGCGGTTCGCAGACCGCGCACCCCCCCCCCCCCCCCCCCTCGGGCTGGGGTTCCCGGGGGGAGAGCCCCCCGGACCCCCCCTTCCATCCCCGTCGACAGGGTACGTTCAATTGCCGGAGGTACCAGCAGAACGCAAGTGTAAGCTCTGGTAGCACAAAAACCTAAAATCTCTGGTTTTTGTGCCACCCGCCACCAAAACTTTTTTTCTCCGAAGAGAGCGCACCAAGAGGTGTCGGGTACAAGGGAGTTAGCGGCTGATATTTGGTGTATCTGACACTTCTTGATGAGCTCTCTTCGAAAATATATAAAATATTGCGCCGGGTGGCATAGACACCGGAAAATTGAGGTTTTTGCGCCACCAGGCGCCGTTTGCGCACACCCGAGGGAGTTTGAGGCTGATGTTTGGCTGGTGTGCGCAAACGGCGCCTGGTGGCACAAGACCTCAATTTTCTGGTGTGGTTGCCACCCGCGACCAAAACGGGTACGTACAATCGCCGGGCTGGGGTTCCCGGGGGGAGGGCCCCCCGGACCCCCTGCCCCGTCGACAGGGTACGTTCAATTACCGGAGGGCGCCTGGTGGCACAAGACCTCAATTTTCTGGTGTGGGTGCGACCCGCGACGAAAACGGGTACGTACAATCGCCGGGCTTGGGCTCCCGGGGGGACTGCCCCTCGGACCCCCTGCCTCGTCGACAGGGTACGTTCAATTGCCGGAGGCACCGGCAAGTACTGCTAAAAAACAAGGAAATTTGGCATTCAGAACACTCCCCAAACGCAAATATTTGCGTGAATTCCAAAAAAATTATATCAGCATCAACACCGAGTCTGGGGCTAGCCACCCTGCCAATATGAGCCCCCAACTCCTCCTGGTTCCCACAAACCATGATTTATAGGGATGGGGGCTGCAAAAAAAGGCAAAAAAAAAAAAAAAAAAAAAAAAAAAGGAATTTTGGCATTCAGGACACTCCCCTAACGCAAATATTTGCGTGAATTCCAAAAAAATTATACCAGCATCAAGATCGAGTCTGGGGCTAGCCACCCTGCAAATATGAGCTCCAAAATCCTCCTGCTTCACACAAACCATGATTTATAGGGACAGGGGGTGCCAAAAAAAGGCCAAAAAAACAAGGAATTTCGGCATTCAGGACACTGCCCTAACGCAAATATTTGCGTGAATTCCAAAAAAATCATATCAGCGTCAACATCGAGTCTGGGGCTAGCCACCCTGCAAATATGAGCTCCCAACTCCTCCTCATTCCCACAAACCATGATTTATAGGGACAGGGGTGCGAAAATGCGGGGGGGGCGGGGTGGGGGTACACAATTTTTATTTTCCTCCTCCCCCCAAACCCCCACTCCCTTCACCAACACCGTTCAGGATAATAATAATAATAATAATAATAATAATAATAATAATAATAATAATAATAATAATAATAATAATAATAGTGCTTCTCAGTCAATGGCGAATGCATTTCTGCACATGTGCCTCCATCGCCTCACCCGCGAGGGGAGTACGAAGATTTGACGATAGGCTCTACTGACACCCCCGCAAGGCAGCTCCAAGCCTTCCAGACAGACCAATACTTTCAAAGAAAATATCCTTTGAAAATACTGGCCCCGACGGGAATCGAACTGGCGACAGGTCCCAGATGGTAGACCATAACCACTAGGCTATCGCGGTGCCAATAATAATAATGATAATAATGATAATAATAATAATAATAATGATAATAATGATAATAATGATAATAATAATAATAATAATAATAATAATAATAATAATAATAATAATCAACACTAGCAATACTGTCTACATCGCTGACCAGTAGGGGGAGAACAGTCCCGAGAAGGCAGGCACGAAGTAGACACCTGGCCACACACACACACACACATACACAACGCATGCAACAACAAATACACACACATAGACAGAAACTCGTGCAGACACAAGCGCCGCCACCTTCTCCTCCCTTCTATCTCTCTCTCTCTCTCTCTCCCCCCCCCCCCCCCCCCCCCCCCCCCCCCCCCCCCCCCCACCCACCACCCCCCCCCCCCGCCCCCCCCCCCCCCCCCCCTCTCTCTCTCCCTCTCTCTCTCTCTCTGCTGTTGACCGTGGTTGCCCTCGGGCACGTTGGCGGCGTACTGGTCGATCTCCTGGGGAGACTTTATCAGCTCTAACTTCTCCTCTGACAAAGCAAGCAGGACAGCTTACAAGTGCACAGGACGCAAGCACACGCTAGGACGGTATGTGAATATGTACTGAGCTCTGCTATATTGTTGGCGGTGTTTAAGTAGCCAGCAAATGGCGTGAATATGTGCTGTGCCGTGCTGTGCAGTGTTGTTGGTGTGTACGTAGTCAGCGAATGCAGTGTGAACGTGTGTGTGTGCTGTGTTGTGTGTGTGTGTACGTAGCCAGCGGATGGCTGCGCCCGCGACGGCCACGCTGCCCTCCAGCGCGTACAGACACGGCGCGTCCGGACCCTACACAACAAACACACATCGCACACGCTTATCTACATCACCTAAGAATTCGGGGTTCGGGTGCGAGAGAGCCACCCAAAGCTAGATTTTGCTGGGCTGATTATGCCGACGGTGTGTGTGTGTGTGTGTGTGTGTGTGTGACCAGCTGGAAGGCTACGGTGCTTAGCAGACCCGTCCTGCACCAAGCAGCAACGCCGCCGCATGCGCCTCACCAGTATGTGCGCAGCAACGGC